>RJWJ010044914.1:0-11962 GCA_004363605.1 Indri indri
TCCTTAGTGTTCTCAGGTCTCTGCATCAATTTATTAATAAGGGGAAAATATTAACATCTGTAATGTAACAGGGCACAAGGTCTCCCCAAGAGGTTTCTCAAAAAAGTATTAAATTGATTTGAATGTTTGCTACAATTATTAAAATAATAATCAAAGATAACATATCTTAAGGAATCACTCAGAATTATCACATATATACTGATAATCCTCCCAACAATCCGAAGCAGTAAGACTTAGTTCTGTTTGTGGATGTAGAAATAGAGTTTAGGTAACCACACAGCTCAATACGTGGCCATGCTCTTAATCACAATTCTATTCTAGGCAACCTGCAGTAGTGCCAGCAATGTCAAAGGGGAAGACCAGGAACAGGGTGGAGTGAGGTCTCAGAAAACTCA
Organism: Indri indri; assembly: GCA_004363605.1. Classification (NCBI taxonomy): domain Eukaryota; kingdom Metazoa; phylum Chordata; class Mammalia; order Primates; family Indriidae; genus Indri; species Indri indri. The sequence continues at coordinate 396 of RJWJ010044914.1, forward strand.
GTAATCAAGATAAATAATATCTTTATGCAATATTTTTAAAAAAATCAAATCAACAAACAATGGTTCATGACGTCAGCTTCCCACTTTAGGAAATAAAGTTTTATTGGAACCAGGTGAGTGAGGCAGGGTCATGCAAGTGTAGGATCAGATTTTGTCTTTACCTAAACGTTTGTTATATTGTTCAACATCAAATCAGAGAATTTGCATTAATTTTGGTTTTCTAAGATACTGCATTAAAATATGATTTCCACTTGATCACTAGGTTTTTGCGGGGCCCCTTAAATTTTGTTCCCAAGGTGAGTGTTTTGCCCTATGCTGGCCCCGGAAAGGACACAGACCTGGAAACAGACGTGTTTTCTATGCCCAATTTCGCCAGCGAGCTGCCAGCCACCAGCTGGGCGTCCCGACTGCTACTTCCCCACTCGGGGCCGGGTCGGAAAACACAAAGGGCCAGCGCACGATGACCTCAATGGCCCCTTCCAGGCCCAATTTCGAACTCCCTGACACACACACACACACACACCCGCCCTCTATTTACAGACAATCCCGCCGCATCCCATTTCGGTTAGACCCGGGCCTCCTCTCTTTCCCGGCGCCCTGAGAGGAGGAGCTTCCGCGGCAAGAAACGCGCCAAAAGGGAAGGCGGGCGGCAGCGGCAGGCCGAGGAGGGCCCAGGCGGCCAGCAGCGCGCCGCGGAGACCCGGAGCACCACCGCCACCCGGGCCTAAGAGCAAGAAGCGGGCGGCGGGACCGGACGCGAGGTCGGAGCCCAACCCGGCTGCGTCTCTAGGCCGCCGGGGCCGGCGCGGTGAACGCCGGGAGCGTGGTCCCCGCAGCCCGGTTGAGACGCATGTGCATCAGCTCAACTCGGAACCCACCTCGCCCGTCATGACTCCTGCCTCCCCAGTGCTCCGCTCCGGACGAGGAAGTCACCAGTTCTCTCTGCCCAGGCACCCCGGCTCCCGCCGTCTACAGCCCGGCAGCGCCTTTCGAGCTTTCGCGCCCAGTCGGAGTGGCGGCCCCACCTCGCTGGTTTGCACCAATCCGGAGGGGGCTTCCCAGTGATGCCCCGCCCCCATCCGGTCCACCAATCGCAAAGCGCCTCAGGCGGCCCTTCGAGTGTAATCTGGGATGGGTTGGCGGATCGCTGTGGCTCCTGTCAACTGAGCCTGAGCGAGGCTGGAGGTTCCCTGGATGCTAGTAACGTGCCAGTGGTGGTCTTTGACCTTTAATCTTTGCCATAGATCGAAGGCTCACATTAAGTGCAACTTGAGGAGTGAACCTTCCAGGGGGCGAGTGAGCTGGAAGAAGATTCCTGAGCACCTGGGAGTGACCTGAATCTTTTTTTTTTTTTCCTTGAGACAGGGTCTTATTCTATCGTCCAGGCTGGAGTGCAGTGGCACGATCATAGCTCACTGACACCTGAACTCAAGGACTCAAGCACTCCTACCTCAGCCTCCTGAGTAGCTAGGACTACAGGCACATGCCACCACGACCAGCTAATTTTTTAAATTTTTTTTAAAGATGGGGTCTTGCTATGTTGCCCAGGCTGGTCTCAAACTCCTGGCCTCAAGTGATCCTCCTGCCTTGGCCTCCCAAAGTGCTAGGATTACAGGCCTGAGCCACTGTGCCTGGTGAAAAGAGAAATCTTTTATTCATTTTTTTATTGTGGTAAAATATACATAACATAAAATTTACCACCTTAACTATTTACAACTATACAGTTCAAGAGTGCTTAGTACATTCACATTGTTACACAACCAATCTTCAGAACTCTTTTCATCTTGCAAAACTGAAGCTCTGTACCCACTAAAAAACTTCTCATTCCTCCCATCTTCAGGATACCTTTTATTTTATATATTGACTGGTGCCAAGCTAAAGTGAATCTGTTTTTGGAATTAGCAAACTGTATTCTCAATTTTGGTGAATGGCACCATAATCCATCACTCCCCAATGCAGAAATGTGGGAGTCACCTTGACTCCTCGGTCTCTTACTCCTCAAGTTTAGTCATCCAACAAGCCCTGTTTATGAAATTGAGAGATGGCAACAAGGGAAACATCTGGAATGTTCACTTTATAGGGATTAGCCTGAACTGGTCCCATAGATGGCTTTGTGAATTGAGGTCAATCATTTAGTTTCTCAGAGCCTTGTTTTCCTTATTTGTAACTAGAAACATTGGGGTCAGATCATAATTCTCAAATAGTTTTAATTGGCAGGACAACTAGAAGCACATTACGGCACAGGAAACACTTTGTGGTGTCGACGCTCTTAATCTGGTCATATAAATCAAGAAACATTTTCACTAGTCGGATCTATCATTACATCACAAAAAGTCAATATTAAAAAAGCAATTCCGAGATTATAAATCCATGAAAAATAAGCCATGGAATTTAACATGCTCAGCCAATTCCAAAGTGTTCTATTTACGGTTGCTCCTTGGCAGATAAACAAAAGCAGATAACAAAGGCTTAAGAAATCTTGGAGGGAGATAATTGACTAAAACTATGTCTTTTACTTCTTTCTCTGCAAATTGAGAAAGGCTACCATGTTACTTTTTGAGTACTACGATTCCTCTGGAGTAAAGTTTGAGTACTTGATGTTCTCAAGTCTTGCGCCGCTAATTATCTTCGTCCCTGGAGCAGCACTGCCACCATGTGGCAAGTCTTGGTCACGTCTTTCCACCCATTGCCTGTAGCCACTGAATCTTAAAACCATTTGGGGGTGGGGAATCATTTTAAGATTGTTCAAGAGTTATTTAAACATTCCTTTGATGGGGTAAAATAGCTGCATCCCCCAGCATCTAATTTCAAAAATAAGTTCATACCATAATTCCATACAGTTCTAAAGCTTCTCTTAGAGAGTACCTGCTTGAAGGCCAGAGCCGTTTTTCTCGCTTAATGTAGTAGCCCCTGACCTTTAAAAAGGGCACGGATCTGAAACATAGCAGGTGCTTACTAAATAATTGTTGAATGAGTGGTTAAAATACTATGACCTAAAAAACAAAAACAAAAAAGTGCCAGGGTATTTTCCCAAGATGTAACAGCATGCAAATGCACACGCGCGCGCACACACACACACACACACCATCAGCTATTCTGCGTGCAGAAGCTCCTTTACCATGACTTTGGTCAAGCCTAAAATACCGGTAAAATATTCATTTACTCATTCAACAAACGCTGAGCACCTATTTTAAGCCTATACTAGACACAATGAATATGAAGACATAAAATACAGTCTTGTTCTCAGAGAGCTTTGTGTCACCAGTTAGAGACAGGCAAGTAAACGAGCATGTGCAATATGGAAGCGTGTAGAAGCAGTTTCAGGGTACCTGAGGGAGGGACAACTGACTTTGCCTAAGTCAGAGGGAGATGACTCCTGAATTGTGTTTCAAAGATGAATTGGAGTTCTCCAGGCTGGCATGGGGAGGAGAAGGCATTCCAGCTATGTGCAGGGGCTTGATAAACCATGTTATGTTTATGGAACTGAAAGTAGGTCAGCATGATGAGGGGGAAGAAGGGAGGGGCCAGAATGAAGACTAAACAAGTTATGAACAGGTTAAGTAATGGGAGTTAAACAGGGAACAAAAGGTCTGGAATGCTACGCTTAGCGTTTAGCTTTTAGACTGTATGCACTAGGCATCTAGGTAATTGGAATGCTTTTAAGAAGGAAAGTGATATGGTCAGATACATACATGCTTGAGAAAGATTATTCTAGCAGCATATGAAGCATGGATTGGAAGGGGATTAGATTGGAGGCAAGAAGACCAGTTGTTTAAGGGAGATTATGGGAACGTGAACTAGGTCAATGGTACTAACAATGGAGAGGAGGGAATGGATTGGAAAAAAGAGACAAGAGTGACAGGGCTTGTTAAATGATTAACCTTGAGGTGCAAGAGACAGTGGAGTTGATGTGACTCTAGTGACTCCCACATTTCTGGACAGGTGAGTGATGGATTGCAATGCCATTCACCAAAACTGAGAATATAGGTCACTGATTCCAAATATAGACTCACTTTAGCTTGGCACAAGTTAATGTGTAGAATAAAAGATTTCCCGGTCCTAGCTCACCCCTGTCCACACATTGTCCAAATTGTAGCTCTTTCTCTTAGCTTTTCTGGTGACTAAAGAGGTGGTCCGCAGGCCCAGGTCTGTCTCTCCATTCCATTTCCAAATGGCTGTCTTTGCAGCAGCCAAAACCTTAACTCAGCAGCTTTTTATATCCCATGTGTTTTCCATGTATTCCATATACGTTTTCCTTCAATTCCCTTTCCTTTCTAGATACCTACCCAGGAAAAATGTGTAAGAGAAAAAATCTCTGCCCTGCTATATTCAATTTTTTTCCTCCTCAGGCTTTTAGCTTCAGTTTTTGTAAAAACCCAAGTGTTTTCATAACCAGACCCTCCCTTAAAGAAAGTTAACGGCTTGGTGGTGCAAGTAGTGTTTATTTAGACATTAGCATCCCCAGGATTTGAGCAATCATACTTCAGTTACATATACCTCAACCAGTCTAGGGAGACTTTATTTATTTATGTAGATCTGGGGAAAAGGAATTTTACCACAGAAGGACAAAGGGAATCTGGTCCATTCCTACTTTCCATTAAATTTCAGCATCTGCTTATGGATTGGCTAATGTCTGACCCCCTTCAGACATGCCAGATAATTCAACTGTACCTAGAGTCTTATAGGAATATAGAACCTCCTTCAAACACAATATAGTTGGAGTAGGGGAATGAACACTTTCTAAGACAGCAGGTGGTACTGGACAGACAAAACAATATTGTGCCCATTATAGGCCCAAAGGATGGTTTTATCAGTGTTATTCAACCAGGGGATTTATCATGGACATGACAAAACTCTATTGGCAATTTGTAGGTGAGGTCAAGGTTGCTAAATGTCAGCAAGAAACACTGAAATAGGCGAAGAGGAAAAGAGAGGGTATCTTAGGCAAGGAAAATGGAATGGGTAAGTCAGGGAGACAGGAATTATTGTAAGATCTTTTTTTTTTTTTTTTTTCCCAGAGACAGGGTCTAACTCTGTCACCCAGGCTGGAGTGCAGTGGCATGTTCATAGCTCACTGTAACCTTAAACTCCTGGGCTCCAGTGATCCTCCTGTCACAGCCTCCCAAGTAGCTGGGACTACAGGTATGCACCACACCATGGCCAGCTAATTTTTTTTTTAATTTATTGAGACAGTGTCTCACTCTGTCTCCTGGACTAGAGTGCAGTGTTGTCATCATAGCTCACTGCAAATGCAAACACCTGGGCTTAAACAGGCCTCCTGTGTCAGCTTGCCAAGTAGCTCAGACTGCAGGCACACACCACCATGCCTGGCTAATTTTTCTATTTTTTATAGAGACAGGGTCTCACTATGTTGCCCATGCTGGTCTTCAACTCCTGGCGTCAAGGGATCCTCCTGCCTCGGCCTCCCAAAGCATCAGGATTACAGGCATGAGCCACTCCACCCATCCCAGATCTGGACTTTCATCTGATCATTTCCCATCAGTTTCTAGAACTTTTTAGCATTTCGTATAATGCAGCTCTGCCTGAAACAAATTCTCTTAGCTTTTGTCTCCCTGCAAATGTTTTTATTTTGTCTTCATTTTTAAAGGATATTTTGGGGTTTTTTTCTTCTAGCATTTTAAAGGTATCATTCATTGTCTCCTGGTCTCCATTTCTGATAAGTCATCCAATCTTTGTATGATTGCTCTGCTATATATAATGTGTCTTTTTTCCTCTGGCTACTTTTAAAATGTTATTTTTATGTTAGTTTGACTATGATATGTCTAGGTGTGGTTTTACATGTATTTATCCTGCTTATGATTTGCTAAGCTTCTTAAATCTGCACATTCTTTCATCTATTTTAGAAAAATCTCAGCCATTATCTCCTTAAATACTTCTTTTGCTGATTTTTCTCTCCCCTCTCCATCTGGGACTCCAATTACACATATGTTAGAATGTTTAATATCGTCTCAGTTCTTGGACACTATGTTCCATATTTTCACTCTTTTTTCCTCTTTGTACTTTACTTTGGATAATTTATACTGACCTGTCTTCAAGCATATTGGTCGGCCCTCTGCTGTGTTCAGTCTGCTAAGACCATTGAAAAACATGCTTCATTTCTTATTTTCATTTCTAGCACTTCCATTCGGTTCTTTTTTATAGTTTCTACCTCTTTGCTGAAATTCCCCATCTGTTCATGCATTTTATCCACCTTTTTCACTAGAACCTTTACATATTTATCAGAGCTATTTCAAAGTCCTGGTCTGATAATTTAAAATCTGAGCTCTCACTTCATCTGCTTCAAGTACTGTTTCCTCTCTTGACATGGCCCTTTTTTGTTGTTGTTGTTCTTTGTGTGTCTCATAATTTTTTATAATATGCCAGAGATTTCATGTAAAAGAACTGTAGAAACCAACAAAAATAGAAAAGAGCAAACTCCCTTTTGTCAGATCACTAGTGAGGGCTCCGGTGGCATCTCCCAACCTGCTGCCAGGACCAAAGAAAAAAAAAAAAAAAAGATCACTACTGGGGGTGGGGGGGAATTAGTCACTGTGACCTGTAGTTGAGCTGGATCTGAACTTTATTGCAGCTTTAGTTAGATTCAGTTTACCACTGACTTCAATTTTTTTTTTTTTTTTAATTTTTAGAGACAGGGTTTCACTCTGTCACCCAGGCTAGAGTGCAGTGGCCCAATCATAGCCCACTGTAATCTTGAACTCCTGGTCTCAGGCAATCCTTCTGCCTCAGCTTCCTGAGTAGCTAGGACTACATTGTGTGCCAGCACTGGCTAATTTTTAAATTTTTTTTAGAGACAGGATCTCGCTACATTGCCCAGGCTGGTCTTGAACTCCTGGCTTCAAGGGATCCTCCCACCTTGGCCTCCCAATGTGCTGGGATTACAAGCATGAGCTACCTTGACCAGCCAGGCTGTAAATGTTTTGAGGGTAGATCAGGACTCCCTTTAGCACAGCTTGGTCTCTGAACACCAGCAATAGTCTAGTAAACTCTTTATGCTTTAAAACAGGTTGCCAAATTTCTGAACTGTGGAAGATCTCTTTCTACTGCACAGCTGTTAGATGTAGGGGTCACCCAAGATTTAGTTTCACACCTGGTTTTCTGTGCCTCAGGATCTCTCTCTCCACCTTGCTGCCCTGCCTCCCGCTTTACAAGGTGGCTTTGGTACCCTTGGTTAAGGCCTGCAGTGCCCCTGCTCATCTTTTTTTTAAATGGATACATCCATAAATAGGTTAAGAAAAGACTTTTTGCTTCATATCCCAAATAAGAAAAAAGGAAACTGTAATCGAATTTCACTATGGATCCGCAAACTCCACCCATGGGAAAATAATGATAATGAGAATGACCCTTCCTTCTTGTTGGTACTGCAGCCCAGACCAAGTGCTCAGGTACTCAGAGACTCTGCTGTAAAGCTGCAGTCATCCGCTCCATCACTGACTCCAACTACAGAAGAGCAATACCACCTCTGGGGTTCAGAACTATTCAGATGGTTGAAGAATCTTATTTTTAAACACAGGACTAAAATCAATGAGGGTACTATCAAGATATGATTTAGGTGTTAAATATAGCAAACAAACAGTGTATAAAAAGCCTTTTACTGGTTTCTGAGACTTGGTACCCTAAAATTTTCATCTGACGAATCAAAGGAAATCTAGCCCTGAGAAAAGAAGCAGCATAGCTTAGCGGTTAAGCATATAGGCTATGGAGTTAGAGCCCCTCACCTCAGGCTTGCATTTAAGTCCTTTGTGTTTTGGTTTCTTTAGCAGTAAATTGATGATTACGGTAATATCTATGTCACAAGGTTGTTGAAGATTGTATAGTTAATATATAATTATTTATTTTATAAGTCAATATATAAATACTTAGAATAGTACTGGCTTATAAAAAGCATCATAAAAATGTTTTCAGTTATTATTAGCACCAACTTTGGCAGATTCAGAAACACCAGGATGTGTACACTATGATATAAGTTAAAATTTGTGGCCCAGGCTGGGCGCAGTGGCTCACGCCTGTAATCCTAGCACTCTGGGAGGCCGAGGCGGGTGGATCGCTCAAGGTCAGGAGTTCAAGACCAGCCTGAGCAAGAGCGAGACCCTGTCTCTACTAAAAATAGAAAGAAATGATCTGGACAACTAAAAATATATATATATATAGAAAAAATTAGCCGGGCATGGTGGCGCATGCCTGTAGTCCCAGCTACTTGGGAGGCTGAGGCAGAAGGATTGCTTGAGCCCAGGAGTTTGAGGTTGCTGTGAGCTAGGCTGATGCCACGGCACTCACTCTAGCCTGGGCAACAAAGCGAGACTCTGTCTCAAAAAAAAAAAAAAAAAATTGTGGCCCAGATCTCCCTTACTCACTTCCTACACATGCTCTCAGCCCAAGGTTTCCAAATATTTTCTCCATATAATTTAAAGACTTCTTTTCATAACTGCCATCACTTTAAGGACTTAATCTATTCCTTATGCATGTATTCCTACCGTGTGGATCTCAGGGACACATAAGCCTTGTCGACAGGGAAGAGTCAGTCTTAGTTGGCTCCTTGGGAAGTAGGACATGCCTCCACAGTCAGGTAGCTGGAAAATAGATGGATAGACCAGGCAGAAATACCTCTGGCCCACTTCTAGCCTCTGTGAAAAAGAAAACAAGGAATACCCTAGAACTCCAGAAGCACGAAGAACTCAAAGGAATGTGGCTTCCACAGGGGAAAATGTAGACATCTTTCCTGAAATTCTGGTCCAAGAACCTAAAATTTGTTGTACATTTGATAGTCTCAAAATACAGTTGTCAGGGAGGAAAAATGGTGGTTCAAACACATATGTTTATCTCCTCTCCTTCCTGCAGCCCCTCAAAAATGACAGAAAATGAATAAAACCAGAATAAACTCACAAGGATCAAGAAAGTGGGAGAAAGATATCAGAGGATGAGAAGATGGAAAGCTAAGTGAAAACATTAGCAATGGTGAGAAAGCTATACACTGAGTCTGCAGAGGTGGTGTTAATGAGAAGCAAGCCATTTCCTGCCACAGAACTCCAGCTAAGCTCAAGTATTGCAGAACCCAGAAACCTAGGAAGAAAAACCCAGGCAGAAGAATGGGTTGAAGACAAGAGGATTGATTGAAAATCTCCATAAGGATCAGTTAGGGCCAGGTGTGGTGGCTCATGTCTGTAATCCTAGCACTCTGGGAGCCCGAAGCGGGTGGATCATTTGAGCTCAGGAGTTCAAGACCAGCCTGAGCAAGAGTGAGACCCCATCTCTACTAAAAATATAGAAAGAAATTAGCTGGACAACTAAAAATATATGTAGAAAAAATTAGCCAGGCATGGTGGCGCATGCCTGTAGTCCCAGCTATTCGGGAGGCTGAGGCACTAGGACTGCTTGAGCCCAGGAGTTTCAGGTTGCTGTGAGCTAGGCTGATGCTACAGCACTCTAGCCCGGGCAACAGAGTGGAAATCTGTCTCAAAACAAAAAAAAGATATAGTTTTATTTATTTATTTATTAGACATGGGGAGGGGTCTCATTATGTTGCCCAGGCTGGTCTCAAACTCCTGGCCTCAAACAATCCTCCCACCTTGGCCTCCCAAAGTGCTGGGGTTTACAGGTATGAGCCACAGTGCCCAGCCTAAGAAGTATTTTTAAACATTGTGACTGTACTGTACTAAATGACACTGAATTGCTCACTTTAAAATGGCTAATTTTATGTTATGTGAATTTCACCTCAATAAGCTATTTTTTTAAAGAGTTATTTTATAATTGTATTGGACAGTTGGGAGGAATAAAATCATCATGTTGAAAACTATGCAAATGAAAACCATGGCAATTATTAACTCTAAGAACAAAAAGTTAAATAAGAAAGGAAGCATAATTATGGTAGCTAGGTAATTAGACTAATACAGCAAAAAACAAGGCAAAAATTTAGCAAAAAATATGATGTAACTAATAGGAGAGTGGAAGGAGGGAAGGGGCAGGTACAGTGTTAATTCACACCTTTCACAATAGTCATTAGATAGTGATTAATCAAATAGTACTACAAGCACATTACTTCAAAATATGGCAATAAATAGTCAAAGAAATATTTAAAAGAGTTGAAATGGTTACCTTGGTGGTGGGGAAACCTGGGATTTATAGGTATGAATCATTTAAATAATGCGTGTGCACTACTTTGATAAAATTGCTGTTCTGATTTTAAATGAGAAATTGCAAGGGTTGTTTCTCTTTATTTTCCAAACTTTCTATAATTAATTCTCTTACTTCTTAATACTCTTTATTTTAGTCTTATGCAAATACTATATAACGTGTTCATATAATTAGAATACATTACCTTTATTTTAAACATTCTTTGAAAGCAGAAGTATATAGAATACAATGTGTAGTAGTCTCCTTTAGCTGCCTCGCACTTCCCTCACTAGAAGTAACCACTATTAATATTTTATGTGTATAGTCCCTGACCTTCTCATATGCATTTACAGCTGTGCACATACCACATGTTATGTTAGTGAGATCATATTATGAACAATATTCTACGACTAGATTTTTTCACCTTAGCAATGTATTTTAGAGATCCTTTCATATCAGTATATGTAGATGCATGTCATACATTTTGACTGTTCCATATGTTCCATAATATGAATGTAACATAATTGTTTAACCATTCCCTTTGTTGAATGTGAGGGTTATTTTTATTTTTTGCCATTGCAACCAAGGCTGTAATGAACAAACATCCTTGTATATGTTACATGTGTAACAAAAATTCAACTTTCTCTGGAACAGAGACCAGGTATGGAATGAAGCGTTCAAGGGAAGGCACAGTTAAATTTTTCATAGACACTGACAAAATATCTTCCCAAAGAGTTGTCCCAACTTATAATCTCACCAATATTGTTTGAGAGTGTTAATTTCCCTCGCCCTTACCAATTGAATATAATCAAATATTTTTGGAGAAGCAGGATGTTTATTTCCACTAATACAAGCAGATACTATGAAATTATACCAAAAAACTTCTTTAGATACAATAACTATATGCCTTTAGCCTGGGCCAGATGCTGCATAACTTATTCAAATATAAAAACCATGACAAAATACCACATGAAGATTTATCAACACACTTGAGAATTTGTAACAGACGGTCTGGAGAATCAATTTAACAGAAGATTTTGCTAGAACATGAAAACTGATTTTTTTTTTTTTTTTTGAGACAGTCTCTTTCTGTCACCCCAGCTAGAGGGCAGTGGCATCATCATAGCTCACTGCAACCTCAAACTCCTGGGCTCAAGCAATCCTCCTGCCTCAGCCTCCCAAGTAGCTGGGACTACAGGCGTGTGTCCTCATGCCCGCCTAATTTTTTCTATTTTTAGTAGAGACGTGGGGGTCTCACTCTTGCTCAGGGTGGTCTCGAACTCCTGATCTGAAGCGATCCTCCTGCCTCAGCCTCCCAGAGTGCTAGGATTATAGGCATGAGCCACCACGCCCAGGTAATCACCATCTTATATATATCTTTTTTTTTTTTTTTTTGAGACAGAATCTCACTCTGTAACCCTGGCTAGAATGCAGTGGCA
>RJWJ010044915.1:0-11968 GCA_004363605.1 Indri indri
AGTTTAAATTGTATACATATGTGGGGTTCATCAGATACCTAAAAGGGTTCAGCAAGGAATAGCCAGAAACTAAATTTATTTCCCAAACTAAATTGTTTCTTAATCTTATAGACCAGTGGTTTCCAACTTTTTAGGTACCAGGAACTGGTTTCATGGAGGACAATTTTTCCATGGACTGGAAAGGGAAGGGATGGTTTGGGGATGATTCAAGTGCATTACATTTATCATGCACTTCATATCTACTATTATGACATTGTAATATATAATGAAATAATTATACAAACCTCTCTGCTAATGATAATCTGTATTTACAGCCACTCTCCAGCACTAGCATCACCACCCCAGCTCCACCTCAGATCATCAGGTATTAGATTCTCATAAGGGGCATGCAACCTAGATCTCTGGCATGTGCGGTTTATAGTAGGGTTCATGCTCTTATGAGAATCTAATGCCATGGCTGATCTGACAGGAGACAGAGCTCAGGTGGTGATGCGAGTGGTGGGAAGTAGCTGTAAATATTGATGAAGCTTTGCTTGCTCACCTGTTGATCACTTCCTGCTGGGTGGCCAGTTCCTAATAGGCCAAGGACTGGCTCTGGTCTGCAGCCTGGGGGTTGGGGACTGCAGTTCTAGACAATATCAGAGCAAAAAGCACAGATTCCTTGAAACCTCAAAGCCTTTATCTAGCCCTTTGCCCAAATTCAAGGTATACCTTTTTAAAGGTTACACTTGCCAATCATATTTTTCTTTCTTGTTTCTTGCTTATCAATATAGTCAGTATATTTATTAGTTTCCTGTGGTTGTCATCACAAAGTTCCACAAGATGGGTTAAAACAACAGGAATTTATTATCTCACAATTTTGTAGTCTAGCAGTCCAAAGCAAAAGTGTTGGCAAGGCCATGTCTGAAGAAGAGAATTTTTCCTTGCCTCTTTTAGCTTTTGGTATTTGCCAGTAAGTCCTTGGCTTATAGATGTATCACTTCAAGTCCTGCCTCTGTTGTCACATAACTGTTTTCTCCCTGTGTGTTTCTGTTTCTGTGTCTCTTCTCTTCTTATAAGGACACCAGTCATATTGCATTAAGGGCCCACTGTACTCCAGTGTGGCCCTAGGATTTCAACATACCTTTTGTATCTTTTGGGGACTCAATTCAACCCATAACAACATCCTCCAAAAATTACTGAGAAATAAAACACATCATATCATCACAGACAACTTTAAGAATAGATGATGTAGCACAGAGTAGACACTGGAATCAAGCTACCTTAATTCACTTGTTAATCTTGTCACTTAACTGTTGTATTATCTTAGATAAATCACTTAACATCTCTCATTTGCCTCAATTCCTCATCTTTAAAAGTGGTAAGAACATTATCAGTTGTTATCAAATAACTGATAAATAACAGTCTCATAGGACTGCTGTGAAGGAAAAAAAAAAATTACCCAATGTATGTAAAATTGCACAGAGCAGTGTCTACCATGTTGTAAATGCTATAGTGTTGTTTATTCTTTAAGGGCTTAAATTTGGAGAAACTACTTCTTTACCTTTGATCTCTGCCCTCTAAAAGTTACTTTTGTTTACTCCTAAACAATGGCAGTCAGAATAATATGAGCTATCTATAAAGTTTATTGATTAATACATTAAATCTAAAAGTGTGGACTGTACTTTGCTATAATAAACTATTAAATAATTTCAATGCATTCATCATTTAGGACTTACATCTTAGCAAAGTCTAAAGTGTTAAGTATTAAAAGTTAACAAAACGTAGATACTTCTTTGTAGCTACGGATGTCACAACCATTTTCTTTTCCTTTTTTTTATGAGGCAAGATTCACAAGTCTAAATATATTCAATCAGATGTAAATTTGTTTTTACAATGTCAAGGAAACATCAAACTGTATGTGTTCTTCTAAGGTCAATACATGAAATATCTATGGAATTGTGGATTCAAAATAATACCTTCTACTTCTCATAAAGTGATAGTTTGTCATATGGTAACACAATTGTGACTATTCTTCCACTTCTGTTTCACAGAGTGAGTTGCAACTGGGAATTTGGAATTTGGCAGCCCCAGAAAATGTTGCCTAATATTTATGCTCTTTACCTTCCCACACTGAAATTTTATCTTTACATGATTCTAAATGGTGGTACATAACTCAGTGAAAATGAAATAGGATAATGTGAAAGGAATTGGAATAACATATTGCTAGTCACATGTTGTTTTTTATCGGTGATAATAGATGACCCCAAACTTTGAAGGCCGGAGAAAAGTGCCTATCTGTTTTCCTCCTCTAAGCTCACACACTTTAAATTCTTGAGGAAGTGCTCTTCTAGATAATATAAAGAAGGCCACTCATACATTTCTGCTTTTATACCAAACTCAGTTCTGCATTTTATTAACACAGAAGTATAAAGTGAACCCTCTAACATAAATTTGCAAAGTCATTTTGAACTATTAACTCTAAAATAGCTGATTTTTTTTAGTGAGGATATTTATATGCAATGTAGCAATCAATTTAATAGTTTTCAATGGAAAGTGCTATGTTATAATTTTAATTATAAAGATGAAATTATATAAATATTTAAGGTAGGGCCTGAAAATGCCAGATAACATAATATAGGAATGTCTTATTTCCATATTATTTGTAAGTCTCAAGGAAAAATAAGCTTTGGAAATCTGAAGAAAGAGGCAGGTAGCTCATGAAAACAAAATTGAAAGATGTGAGTTAGTTAATGGTTATGATACAGGCAAACATTAAGGAAAACCTGAAGACAAAAACATAAACCAGAAATCAAGAAATTCTGATGTACCTCAAAGCATTAAGAATCCCTAAACTGTCCTCAGAAGCATGACAACTCTCTGAAATGCAGTAAACTCCCACAAAATTAAGCAACATATTCATAGGAGGAGCATCCGACTGAATCAACTCTGAGAATTGGGGAATATCCATTCTGTTTTGCTATTACCTGTTATGCGTTACTTGGGGTAGCCCATCTGTTTGTAACAGATGCCTAATCCCATCACAGAGACTGGTGTGCTCTACAGTCATCTGCAACGGGACCAAGGGAACGAAACAGTGACCTGGCTCGTTAGAAGTGGATTATTGTTCTCACTAAAGCGCTGGAATAGGAAGGCAACTTTGATTTGGCCTCAGCAGGGTATTCCAGAACATGACTAATACCACTCTCTCCATCTCCCTTGGTGCTGCATGGGCCTAGCCTTTGGGTAGTATATTTTTAAGGTATCCGTTAACCAATCTTATTCTGATTCAGAGGGTGTGGGGAATATTGAGCCTATTTTGTATGCCAGATCTGGAATTACTGGTGAAACACACTCCAGCTGTGTTTGACATGGAGAATCAATATTCCGCATAAGCTCATTCTGTTCATGGTAAAAATGCTTTCATGACTCCCTTGACTGTGTAAGATGCTTTTATGAAAATTGCTAATATTGACTCAGTAGAAAAGGATACAAAAAGCCATTTGCTTAAGTATTTTGGCGACATGCCCATGAAACAATTTGAAGAATACTATTAAATCCTTCCATTCTACTTTTTATTGCATTACAATTCAAAAATATATACATATGCTCCCTGCTGTTTTATCAAGAATATGTGTTTATAACCATTTTACAGATGATTGTTTAAAAATCTGAATAGAACACCTAGGGAGGGATTACCATTCAAAGTATTTTGAACTATTTTATTAAATTATTATGTGCTTTAAAACTGCCCTCAAAAGAGACAAGATGAATAGACCATGTTTGGAAACATGAGGTATGGTAGGTGTGTGAGTTGACAGTATAGCAAGGAAAGAAAATAAATATAATATGATAAAATCACTAAAAGATCAAAAGGCTTTAAGGATTCAAAGATCAACATTACAAGGCCATTTGTCCAACAAAAAAATCTTGTGATCACCTATGATGTGACTATGAATAGTCTAAAAACACATGTAGGCCTCGGTTTCTCTTGACCTCCTGAATCTTGCAATCTGGTCAATGTAAAGAGAACCATGAAGTTAGGCTATGAGCACATTTTATTATGCATTGTTGCTGAGGAAACAAAAATTAATTTAAAATTTCA
Organism: Indri indri; assembly: GCA_004363605.1. NCBI lineage: Eukaryota > Metazoa > Chordata > Mammalia > Primates > Indriidae > Indri > Indri indri. Next base: position 4,085 of record RJWJ010044915.1, read on the forward strand.
TGAGTTTAAAAGTTTAATTGACTATAGAGCTATTGTTTAAAACAACTTTGACTTCATTTAACATATTTCCTAAATATGTGAGTATCATAGAGGAAATGTATTAGAACTATGTACATCCATGAGATTTTAGCCATTTACTTAAAAGGATAACTTACAAAAATTGAATTATATTTATTTCAAAATCTCAGCAAGACAACTGTTTATTGTGGTATACTTTCTGATCAGCACCTGTGCCTGGAGCTTAGCAGATATTGAATGTAATACTTGCCAAATGAATTTATAATTTGCATATTCTAGAAAATAAAAGTGGTGGCAAATAAAATTATAATAGTGCTATGATTTACTTTTATATTTTAAAAATCCTATTTAAGTTACCTAATAATTTCCCTTGTCTCAAGTCATTTTACTTTAAGTCTATTTGAAGACCAGGTTTAAAAAGAGGAAGAATTCTCTAACACTGAAGTTCTCCCTACGACCCCTGCTAACCCTTTTCCCTGACAGACATCCATTTACCCCAGCAAAATAAGGGGAAGTAGATGGATAAAATGGTAATTCTTCTCTACTACTTAGGAGATAGGTGAAAAACTAGAAGCATTTCAGCAAGTTGAAGATGAAACAGTCCCTAAATCTAACTTGATTGTGGTGATTTGCCTTTTGATTTTATGGCCTGAGATGGGCATGAGACAAATTCAGAGGTAACTAGGAGCCTAAACTGACAGTCCCAGATAGTGCTTGATTTAAATACCCTTAATAACAAAATAAAAGTTAGAAATATATGCTGGGACCCTATAGTAAAAAAAAAAAAAAAAAAAAAAAAATGAATAGGCATTATTTTTAATAGCCCATGGATCATTGATATATAGATGAGAAAATTCAAAAAGGCTAAGTGAATTTTATGAATTCAAATAGTTAATTCGTAGAAGAATTAGTGATAGATTCGAATCTCCTAATTTGGCAACAGTAATTCTTGAATCATTGTATTTCAAAGCAGAATCTAACGTTATTCAAATTAACAAAAGCTACCCTCCAAGAAATGCATTTGCTTTGAATAAGCCTAAAAAGGAAAAGATTACCCAAGAACACCCATTTGTATGTAAGTATCCATGAGCAGAAAAAGTTGCCTTAGGCCCCAAGGAAAACAGGAAAGGGGATGTAACTGAGCGTTTTCTGAGTCCACCTGCGAAGTTCTCTTTTCCTTCTGTTAATAGCTAGCCTGTCACAGACAGGTTGCAGCACTGGCATTGCAACAGCTGCACTCCTTTTGGAAGCACGTGAGCTTTCCTGTCAAGGTTCGTCAGTGACTTTTTGTGACCACATCTGGTCCGGCCTATGTGTTTAATTTAGTGTTGAGATTCTTCAGGCTGCTCTTCTTTCAAGCTACTATTAACGATGTACAGGGACTAAAAATCTTGATGTTTATTCATTAGCACCATTTTTTTCCAATACATGGGCAGAATGTTTTGTTTATTCTGTTAGCTCTTTAGGTACAGAACAGCATGAGGTGGGATCAAAGAAAATTTAGCTGCTTTAGATGAAGCATAGTGTTTTGAAAGTGACAGATACAGTTGAAAACATTGAATAGGAAGAAGATTGTCTTAAATGAATGACAGTGCTCTAAATAAAACATAAATTGGCTCATTCATACTGACATACAGACATACTTGGGAGAGTTTGTGGGCATGGTCCCAGGTTCCAGACCACTGCAATAAAGCAAACATTGCAATAAAGTGTGTCCCACAAATTTTTTCTTTTCCCAGTGCATCTAAAATTTATGTTTATACTGTACTGTAGTCTATCAAGTATACAATGGCATTATATCTAAAAAGTGTACATACCTTGATTAAAAATACTTTATTGGTGGAAAATATTAAAGATCATCTGAGTCTTAGTGAGTGGTAATCTTTTTGCTGGTGAAGGTACTTGCCTCAATGTTGAGAGCTGCTGACTGGTCAGGGTTGTGGTTGCTGAAGGTCAGAGTAGCTGTAGCAATTTCTTAAAATAAGACTACAGTGAAATTTGCTGCATCAGATGACTCTTTCAGTCACAAAAGATTTCTTTGTAGCACGTGATGCTGTTTGATAGTATTTTATCCACAGTAAAACTTCTTTCAAATTTGAAATCACTTCTCTCAAACCCTGTTGCTGCTTTATCAGCTATAGTTATATAATATTCTAAATCCTTTGTTGTCCTTTTAATGTTAGTAGCATCTTCACCAGGAGTAGATGCTCATCCATAAGAAACAACTCCCCATCCATTCACGTTTGATCACGAGATTGAAGCAATTCAGTCACACTATTGGGCTCCACTTATAATTCTAATTCTCTTGCTATTTCCACCACATCTGCAGTTACTTCCTCCACTGAAGGCTTGAGTCCTTCAAAGTCATTCATGAGGGTTGGAGTCAACTTCTTCCAAACAGCTTTTAATGTGGATATTTGACTTCCTCCCATGAATCACAAATATTCTTAACAGCATCTAGAATGGTGAATCCTTTTCAGAAGGAATTCAATTTATTTTGTCCAAATCCATCAGATGGATCATTATCTATGGCAGCTATAGGCTTATGAAATGTGTTTCTTAAATAATAAAATTTGAAATTCAAAATTACTCCTTGATCCATGGGCTGAAGAATAGATCTGTTAGCAGGCACGAAAACATTAATCTCCTCGTACCTCTCCATCAGGGCTCTTGGGTGACTAGATGCTGTAATGAGCAGTAATATTTTGAAAAGAATATCTTTTTCTGAGCAGTAGTTCTTATCAATAGGCTGAAAATATTCAGTAAACTATGCTGTAAACAGATACACTGTCTTCTAGGCTTTTTTTGTTGTTGTTGTTGCCTTTATAAAGCACAGGCAGAGTGGATATAACATAATTCTTAAGGGCCTAGGTAGGATTTTTGGAATGGTAAATGAACATTGGCTTCAACTTAAAGTCACCAGCTACATTACCCCCTAACTAGAGAGTCATCCTGTCTTCTGAAGCTTTGAAGCCAGACAATGACTTTTCTTCTCTATCTATGAAAGTCCTAGATGGCATTTTCCTCCATTAGAATGCTGTTTCATCTATGTTGCAAATCTGTTTAGTGTAGCCGCCTTCATCAATTGCCTTAGCTAGATCTTCTGAATAACTTGCTGAAGCTTCTACATCAGCACTTGCTGCTTCACCTTGCACTTTGATATTAAGTGAAATTATTGGATCCTACAATTACATTAATATATTAATTACATTATCTATTAAACTTTAATAGATAAGGGAAAGTGTGCCATTCAATCTACACTCCTTCTTCCTTCCAGTGAGTGTTCGCAAAAGAAAGAAAAAAGAGCATATTCTAAATAATCGAAGCTATTAAAACTTCTAAAACAGGAAAAATAATTTAATTTTTCAGGTATCAGGGTAGTTTTTCCTTAGGGGTAGTGAATGAGACAGGGTAGAGGAGCTCTTCTGGGATTCTGATAATATTTTATGTCTTCATGCACAGGTGTGTCTACACAGGTGTGTTCACTTTGTAGGAATTAATTGATATTATGCTTACTAGTATCTGTCTACTTTTATTCTCTGCATGTTGTACTTCCATAGAAAGTTACTAAACATGTTGTTATCAAGGTTTAAAAATATACCTGAAGGCCTGAATCATGGGCTTGCTAAGGGGATGTAATATCTGATAAATTTCTCCATTTTCCTGTAAGTACTCAGAAATGTTCTAAAGTTATTACCAGTTATTTGCCCCTGATGAAAAAGCAGAAAATTTTCTGGAGTATCCAGAAATATTGAATAAGTCCCTGGTTCTCCATAGCCTCACCAAATCTTAGTGTTGTCTGTCTTTTTTATTACTAGAATAACATTGTGCTTTTAATTGATATTTCCCTAATGACTAATAATTTTAAGCATCTTTTCTTATGTTTTTGAACAATTCAGAATCATCTTCTATGAAGTGCTTATTCCAATTTTGTCCACTGTCTACTGCTTCGACTTCCATTTTATTATTGATTGGTAGACTGTATACACACACACAGAGAAAACAATTGTTTTGTAAGGTTTATATATTTTTGAATATTTTCCCCATTCTTTTTGTTTTTCACCCTATTACTGTATTTTGCTGAGCAAAAGCCTTTAATTTTAGCATCCAATGTATCAGTTTGTTATTTATGGCCAATGCTTCATGTTTAAGATTTCTTTGCCTACCCTGAGAAATTACAACATGTTCCAATGTGTTCTTTTAAAAGTTTTATTGTTTGTTCTTCACATTTAGATGTGCAATATATCAAGAAGTTATTTTTTGTTTGTGATGTAGTGTCAAAACGTTTTTCTCATAAAAATATCCAATTGACCCAGCATATCTTGAAAATACCATTATTTCTCTATTACATTGCAGTGTCACTTTGTTTTACATTAGGTAACCATGCATGTATGACCATTTCTGGAATTTCCATTTTGTTTCAGTGATCCATTTTTCTATCTTTGCAACACTAACGTACTGTTTTAATTTATAGATTTTGATAAGTCTATCTCTGATACTCACTGTAATTCTTAACTTTTGTCCTTCTTCAAGATTTATTTGGCCCTTTTCATTTAAATATAAATTTATAACACCTGTCAATTTCTTATATTATTTTGTATTTAATGTTATTCATATATCTTAATAGACTGTATCAGCTGAGTTTTTAAGTGCCTTTAAATATACATCTTTCTGTCTGGGTGTTAAAAAATAATTTTTCTCAGGGTACGCATTCCAGTTAGTCACCATCTTATGTAAAATTCTATACCACTGGTAGTGGTTGAAATGTAAAAGAAAAGCATGTCCATTTTTTTGTGTTTGTGTGTATGTATGTGTGTAATATAGAGAGAATATATACTTAAATATATTTTAATATATTTAAGGATATCTTATAAGCCTACTATATTTAATAAATGAATACCTTTGGGTTTTATTATCATCTTAATACATTGACTGGTTTATTAACAGTCTTATTCTGGGTTCTTACCTTATTCGATAACTGATAAAATTACTAATCCTAAGGAACAAAGAATAAATAAGGCCATAATTGATTACTTTTCTAATTTTTAAGAGCATTTTGACTCCCTATAGTCTATTTATCTAAGTGAGGCAGTAACTGTTAGTTGAATAAATGGCTATAAACAACAACAATAAAATAGTACATTTTTATGGATCTGTCAGAGTATTAAATAAAATGAGTTAGATGAAACTCAGAACCTAACAAAATAATGCTATAAAATAAATATTAATCCACATCCCTCTGGAAATCAATGACCTAAAGACCTAGGCAAACTATTCATTAGTTCACATATTATTATAGTAAGAGCTCATATGTATTTTTTGATTCTAAAGATGGAACAGGCTATTTTCAAAAAAATAAGATGTTATAATGATGACTAGTAAATCTAACAGAGTCATAAAATATTCTTTAATTATTTGGGTAATTAAGCTAAACTCTTTACTATAGTTTTTTTCAGAAATAGATTTCTTTTGTTTTTTGTAGAAGGGGCAAAACAGCTGTATATTTGAAAAGAGAAACACAGAATTAGAATAAAATACACACAACCAAAACAACCAAGAAAATTTTTTAAAATGACACAAATATTGCAATAATTATTTATCTATTAAAGTTTAGTTTAATAATCCACATGGCTTACCACATAAGCATAAAATACAAAACCAAGGTTTAAATATGGAGAGTTTGTTAATATGTAAGGATTTTATATGGATGACTTTGGCAAGCAGTGTGCTGTTTGTAGACCTCAAATACATTAGGAAAAAACCTAAAAATTTGCTTTATATTCATGTGTTGTAGTTGGAACCTGAAATCCTATTAAACTTTTATAGTTTTATTCACTTATAATTTCTTTCATAATGATTTTACTTAAAGAGTATAATTACTTAAGGAAAGGATTCTTTCTTTTTTCTGAGTAATAAATGTCAAACTTCAATTTTTTATTTTTTGCTGTAAGTCAAGTCAAAAGCAGGGCAAAGGGCAATAGTGTGTTAATTCCTCTGTGTATGTTAACCACAGAGAAATGTGGCTTACATTTTATAATATACTTAAGTACTTGTACATTGGTTATTCTTGACCCCAGATCACTCCTGGTAAGCAGCCAAGCAATCATCTTTTAAAAACCTGACTCTATTATTTGGTAGAGAAAAGACCACAGGTTTTGAAATTTGTCTTAGCTGAGCATAAATATCAATTTTACTGCTTACTAACTGCCTGATAAAAAGTAAGTTTCTTCATCCTATGTCTTTTATTTACTTTCCCTGTGAAATAGGAATGACATTCTAAATTGTCTAGTTTTTTTGAGAATGGCAGAAAATCATTAGTGCACAGCATTAGGCAGTGTTTTGACACAGTAAAAAGTCAACAAACACTAGATCCATTATTTTTATCCATTCATTTATAGTTGGTTGAATCTAAAAAATCTTCTAAACTATAAGTTCCATTATCTACATAATGACACTAAATATTACCTGAGTTTAATGGCTATTGACAGTACTGCTAATAAACTATTGTTACAGTTGCTATTGTAAAAACTTTATGAGTAAATATTTTGTATTCATCATGTTCAAACTAACTTTTAGTTTTCATGTTTGTTATAGGACTTTGTTATTTGGTAGGAAAACTCATTGTTCTGACACTATATCAGGACTTGATGCCCATTTTAATCTACATAAGATTTTTTCAACGCTTTATTGTTATCCTCAAGGTATATCGTGTCTAGAAATTATCATTCCAATAGCTCATGGATATATTATGAATATTTAATACATTTCTGAATCATTTCTATTTTTCAACTCTAGGTGAGTTGTTTGGGGGAAAAATGTCTTGAATAATCATAAAATCTGTTTAGGATACTTAGATGATAGGAAACATTGGACCAAATCTATTTCAATGTAGAATTTTTCTACAGCACCATTTATGCTGCACCTCACCATGGCTGCATCATATTAAGAGATTTTAATGTATTTGTATATTCTTATGGAATAGTCTTACAAGAATATTTATTTTATGATTTCTTCTTTATGGGATAATGAGAGGGGTATTAAGACAAAACATTTTGAAGGGGACAGAATATTGGCAAAATTTAATTATAATTACCTCTGTAACATTTGGTTTGGGGAACAATGAGAAGCAGCAAGATCTCTGGCCACATTGTTGAGCAGGTTCCTCTGCATACATGGAAGGGAATAGAGCTTTGTTGGTATGTGTACAAAACGAGTTCAACAGAAAGCACAGTGCCAATACCAGTTATAATAGCCTAGTTAAAAGATTTAAAAGGCTGTGTCTCAGCTCCCAGAAATATAGCAAAACTTCAAGTTCTTTACTGATAGCTTGGTATTTATGAGCCTGGATGCCATAGGTTTCAGCCTGTTCAGACATAAACCTCGTGAGTTTCACATTGTAAATTTAGATTCAAATTGTGACCCAAAGGAAATAAAGTAATTTTAGTGAAAGAGAAGATTAAGAATAGTTAAGGCAATCCAAATTTTATCTGCAATTTGTCTCATGTAGGCAGGTATAGCTTTCACAGGTCCTTAATATAAATCTGCAAATATATTGCAAATAACTTTTAGATTTGACCAATCATTTCATAAAACAACAAAAATTTCACTTATTAATTAATACAATAGTATTTCATTATATGTTCTCTGTTACCTAGTATAAGTATTTCAAGTACCTTCCCCCACTGTGGTTTTCTTTTAATTTTATTTTTAATATCTTAATAGTTTGTTTTGATGAACTTGTTAGTGGAAAAATACCCAAATTCTGTAAAATAATTTAAAGAGGTTTATTCTGAGCTGAATATGAGTGACCTATCTAATGGCCTCAACAGGACCTTAGAAAATGTGCCCAAGGTAGCCGGATTACAG
>RJWJ010044916.1:0-11964 GCA_004363605.1 Indri indri
GAGGTCAGGAATGGCCACAGCATCAGGCCCTGGCAATAAAATGGTGCTGCCCTGTCCCACCCAGATGCAGGACTTGAACCACCACTGAGCAAGTCTGCCCCAAAGGGCCACAAAGCACAGAAGAGACATTCTCCCTCCTGGAAAGTTCTATACAGCATGGCCTGGAGCAGGTGGTGGATAAAAGGAATCTCTCAACCTGTGGCCCATCAACTCACCAGAGGCTGGGCGCTCATACAATAAATAATTTTGAGATATTTTTATGAAGTCCTTCATGCTCCAGTTTAATATTTCCCATACAGCACCTCATTTTTCTCGGTAAACATTCATTCCCTCAACAAATGTCTATCAGGTGCCCATTCGATGCAAAGCACTAAGTGGAGACATTGTGAAAGGCACCGTGTTTTTCTCTTTAGATCACCCCGGGAAGGGGGAGAAACTAATGTCTCCAGCTTAGAGATGAGGACTTGGGGACACCAGAACATTTCATGACTTGATCAACATGACAAAACCAGACAATGGTGACCTAATAGAGCCCACATCTCTGGGCCCTACACCTAGGCTCTGTCCACACCATGCTGACATCCAGTCAATGGGGTCAAAGTCAAGGTTATCCCTGCCTCTGTTTCCTCATCTATTAATAAGAATGGGACTCTCCCAATAGAGAACTATTACCAAGCCCAGAACACAGAGGCAGAAGCGAATGGGTCTCTCCGCAACCCTTCCGGCCACCTGTTCTGCTGAGACAAAATGGTAGCTCCACAGCTTCAGGAAGAAGCACTGCTGGGTGCTGACTCAGCAACCCAGCTTCCTGCCTAGGAAGATCAGGGCCAAATCTATCTTTTGATTATTATTATTTTATGACTAATTTTCCAGGCAAATCTTTTATTTGTGCAAAAGCCCATCCAGCCTTGAGCACATTCTTCTTGTCTTTGAATTTTATCTCTCTTTTTAATTAAAAAAAAAACATTCACATAACGAGACGCAAATTAGGTCACCATCAAAGGCTTCTCTTTGAGCAGCTCTCAGATGTTAACCCTGGCACTGCCACTGACTCAGGGGCTGACCATCCCAGTCGCTTCACCTCTCTAGGCCCAGTTTTTTGGGGTTTTTTTTTCTCTCTACAATAAACGTTTTGGGCTCCCTTATCCCAAAAGCCCTCTCCACCCCTAACACTCCAGGGTCCTCATTTCTAGGCCTGAGTCACAAAAACACAACTCCTATAGTGAAGACAGGATGGCAGCCAGGTTGCACCATGACCTCAAATGCAAGCCAAGGGCATGCTCCACACTCCTTTCTGGAGGATGACAGGCCATTTGGTGAGCACCTGTTGTGTGCCAGAAAACTCATCTTTAACCTTCGATCACCATTGTGAGGGAGAAGCCAGAGAAATTCTTTTCCAACATAAGTCAGATCACATTATTTCTCCGCTCAAACCGTCCAAGGCTTCCTTTTCACTTGAGTCAAAACCAAAATCCTAACAATGACCTCCAAGGCCCTGCAGTCTGCCGTCTCTCCATCCCTCCCTTCTCCCACTGTCTACACTCACTCCACCCAGCCCGCCGGGGTCCGCACTGTCCCGTGGCACACCAGGCGTGTTCCTGCCTCTGCGGCTTTGCTCTGGTGGTCTCCCCCACCTGGATTATCTGCCCCCAGTCCAGTGGTTCTCAACCAGGGGGCAATGTTACCCCCCCAAGGGACATCTGACATGCGTGGTTGTCACAGCTGGGGAGAGGGTGCTACTGGCATCTAAGGGGTAGAGACCAGGGATGATGCCAAATCCTGAAATGCACAGGTCAGCCCCCCCACAGCGAATTATCCAATCCAGAACGTCTTTAGTGCCCAGGTTGATAAACCTTCACCTAGGTGGTCTCCCGGCTCACTTCCTCACTCCCTTCAGGTTTCTGCTCTGCCCTCCTTACATAAAATATAAAGCAGCCCCTGTCGCCCGCTGTCTTATCTTTCTCCGTAGAACTTACACCCTCGGACTCCAGTCATTTCTCTTTTCCAGCTAACACATAAGTAGAGGCTTTGTTTTGTTTGTGGCCATATTCCCCAGCACCTCAAAGAGGTGCTGAACAAATAAATCAATCATCTCCATTTCACAAGTGGAACTCGAGGCTCCGTGAAGCTAAGCGCCTCACTCAAGGTCACGTGGTGGATGCTGAGGTGTGCTGCCCGGGGCCCCCCTTCCGGGCAGAGGCACTCACTCCCCCAGCTGCCAGGGCTGAGTCCCTCTCCGGGCGTTGCCCTCAGCCAAAAGCTGCCTTGCCCAGGTGTATGCCCCTTCCCTGGAAAGCCCACCTCCAATAACTGGTCAGTGGGGGCTGCAAGGCCCAGCCCCCCGCCTCAATCTGGGACAAGGCTCAAGTGCCATGCTATCCCCGAACTCCCCGTGGGATAGGGTGAGGCCTCTGTTGCAAAGGCACCGTGATTCCACTTCTCCCTCCGCCCCATCCTGCTTCCTTCACCCACCCCTGTAAACCTCCTGTGCACCCGTTCGGTTCACAGAATCTGTTTCTAGGAGAAACTGACCTCCGCCAGTCACACAGCTTGGACGTGGCAGAAGTGGGATTCTAACTCAAACGTGACGGACGCGAACACCCTTACTCTTTGTGCTCTTCCATGACGCTTCTGCCTTGGCTTGGATCAATCACAGGTGGGCCTGGTCTGGACATACCCAGGAGAACATGATATGGTCCTTGCTTTTGAGACATCACAGTCCTCCGGGAGAGGCAGTTCCCCCAACCTACCTACCAGTGGGAACAGACTGCCAAAGGCAGAGGGGACGAGACACTGGAGGAAGCCATGGGCAGCCGCACTGGGGTAGACTGTCTTGGGATCTAGACCACAGCGATGCCTCCTGCCAAAGGTCGCCAGGACCTGTCCCCTCCTCCAGGCTCAGGCACAGACCCTGCAACCTCCAGAGAGGATCCAAGCCAGCAAGGCCTACAGCAGCCACTGCTACACGGGTCCCTTGGGGTGTCTTGTTTCATGGAAAAGGATCTAGAATTCCCAGTCCCCGCTGGGGTGTCTCCAGGATCGGCCTGGCTCTCAGCACAGTGAGGACCCAGTGTCCTCCTAAACTCCCCTCCTCCGGCTCTCCTGAGGCTTGGCTCTGATCTCATGGGCACCTTCACCTTTCTGCAGTTTCTCTCCACTCTCGCCTGTGGCCCCCCCCAGTTCCCGGGCCTCAAGAAATTCTCCAAACATACTTGCCCATGTCCTTCCACTGCCAGGCCCACCTCCCAGCCCTGACTTTTGCCACTATACCCTGCCTCTCAGATGCTCAACACATGCCAGGAGACAAGGGGAGAAAGAAAGGCGGGCAGGGTAGGGCAGCTGTTCAGGAAAAGGGGAAGAAAAAAGACCAGATGAAAGCTCCTGGTAGGATGCCCGGCATTTACCTGCGCTAACGTCTCGGGCCTCCAAAGCATCATCTAGGTTTTCGGCACCGCTCTGAGAACCTCCAGGGCAGGTCCCCTGCCTTCACTTTGCAGTTAGAAACACCGAGGCTCACGAAAAGGGAGAAAGCTTTCCTGAGTACATTTAGAGGCAGCAGCAAGAGATTCGGATCTTGGACATCCTAATTGCCTGGCAATGCTGAGACCCTGGATGAGAAACACTAATGGGCAGATTCCACCCACGCAGTGATCTGGGAGCAGTGAACAGACGCTCACGGATCAGAGCCACACGAGCAGGGGCGGGAGCCACTCGCGCATTCTTACACCCCTTGCCGGCTTCGGGTAAGGCCCTCTGGGCCCCAGGAGAGGTGCAGTTTCTGGCGGAGACATAGTCCCGGTGCCTGAGGCCGTGCACTCTGCGTTCATGCCCTGCCTCCTAGCACTGGCTTCAGAGGCTAAAGGGCTGCGGCCAAGCTCCGGCTCTGTCTCCTATTTGCTATGTAGCCTTGGCCATCCCTTCTCTCACCTCAGTTTCCCTGCCTGTAAAATGTGAAGGCTGGATGTGATGGTTTCTGAGGGACCTTTCCAGAAAGAAGACCTCCAGGGTCGAAGGCCTGCAAGGTAAGAGACACACATTGAGACTCACTCCCAGCCAGTCCCCTAGTGGGACTGAACTCTGGCCTCCTCTAACCAATCGATTAACACAGCTGGAGCCACTCACGGTGCCTGGTCCACGTCCCAGCCTCCCTCGCTTTCCGCTGGGTCTCTGCATCTCAACTCCTGGTTCTGGGGCTGGAACCTGAACCTCTCACAGCTGGAGAGGAAGAAGAGAAAGACCCACACTTGCTAAGCACCTCCTCTGGGCCAGGCACAGAACCAGGGACTTTTACATCACTTCTTCCTGAGATTCTTCCAGTGAGTAGACTTATCTCCTCCTAAGACATCTAAGGCTCAGAGAAGTTAAGTAACTTGCCCAACATCACACAGCTCTTGGTTGACTAGGTCAGAATTCCAGCCTAGAACAGGGCATGTTGCCTTTGCATCATCAGAGAAGTCATTTGCAGTAAGAGCCCATCCCCTTCTTCTCCCAGCCAGAGAATAGCCACATGCATTTTAGAAGAGGAAGACAGCATTTGGCTCTGAGAAGCCAAGTTCTCATATAAGAGGCAGCCAGACATAATGGAAGAAATCCAGAGTGTAGAGACAGCAGCCTTGAGATGGCATCCTAACTCTCCACTTGCTAACTGCGGTAAAGCTGAGCAAGTTAGAACCTTAACTGTCTGATCTGGAATGAACGGTATTAATGTCTACCTCATGGAGTTGTTGCAATAATTGAGCCTGACGATGGATATGAAAATATCTGGCATAGAATGTGTGCTGGATAAATACAGGCCTCCTTCCCTTTCCACACAGCCCGGCTTCTCTTAGGCTCGAGTCCTGATCCTCGTTCAGATGTTAAGCCCCAAGACATGGGCATGGATACGCTGACCTCGGGAAATGTCGCTACCCTAAAGGCAAGCTCCGGAGAGTGGTTTTCTTCCTCTGCCTGCGCCCACAAAGCCCCCTGGAGGAGGCACAGTGCGGACAGTGGCTGCAGCAGCTGAGCTGGCCACAGCAGGCTTTGCCTTCCTCCCCCACCCCCAGCCTGGGAGCTCGCCATCTCCACGCAGTCCCTTCAAACTGGAAGTTGGCACACAGGCGCCACAAGCCAGATGTTTGAGTTTTGTTAAGAGCAGCTTAAATAAAGCCTTTAGAACAATAATTCTCAGCCATCAAAGGGACATTTCTCTTCTGGCTTCATCTCTCTGACACATAAGAGATTTTTTTAAAAGAAGGAACCGGGGAGAAAAACAACCCCTCTACAAAGCAGGAACATTTTAAAAAGCACAGAAAATTTGCCACCATGCTCTGGCTTTTCTGATATCTCCTATGAAAGAGAAAAGGAATTTTGGGGAACAGCCAATTTTCCCCAGCCCTTGGCACACACCTGCAGCTCCAGAAGGTGTCTGGGGGAACCTGAACAGGTGGTGGCCATCTGATCAAGCCCCCTAAGGCAGAGTTTAAAGAGACATACACGTGAACGACAGTGTCTCCTTCTCCCTCCTGACACGTCTTCTTCTCTCAGTATAGACTTTGCCAAGGGTGTGCTTGAGTGAGGGACAAAGCCCACCCCTCCACCTCCATGCATGAGGGCACCTGGGAGGGCGACCTGAGACTGGATGCCCCCTGCAGTCTAGAGATCTCCTTCCCACGGAAGGTGACATTGAAGGGAAACACACATGGGAGGCAACACCGCCCAGAAGGTTGTCATGGACACGGTTGCACAAGGCTTCCAAGAGCCAGTTACAATACATCGTTGTCTTAGTGTAAATACCTACTATTAAGAGTTGAAGGCCAGATTCCTACAGACTCTGCTGGGCTTAGTATATCTTTAAGAGCAGACCCTGCCTGGCAGGAACCGTAGAGAAACCGCCTGTTGGAAAGTGAAACAAGGCTTTCAATAACAATCATACTTGACCTGTCCTCCCTCAGATAACAACTATAAACTCCAGATAAAATATTTTAAAGCTACCTAAACGCACTGGTAAAAACAAAAAGAGGCAGAAATTGACACTTGGAACAACAGCAATGGGTATATTTCACATTTTTAAAGCTTTTCTCCTGAGGGCAGTTCATAGTGTCACATATGGTAGCTAAATTTATAGGAAACCCGCAGCCTTAGTTGTTTGAAGAATCAGAGACAATGTGGGTGAACATTGAACACATCAGCTGGAAAGTGATGTGAGAAATCCTAGAGAAAAACAGAGAGCCACAGAAATTAAGCCCCAACCTCTATGTATAAATGGCCCAAATCTCTGGCTGGTCCTTCAACATACATGCACTCCAAACAGCCCAGCTATGATTAAAATAACCGAACTGAGATTTTGGCCGCTGCCCACCAGAGGGGAAACAGAGTTTAAAGTTTGAGTTTAACCAAATTAAAAAAAAAATTTAACACTCTTCAGAGGAATATAATAGAATCCAGAATCTCTCCAATATGTCATTCACAATGTTCAGGATACAATCCAAAATTACTAGACCTAGGATGGAACAGGAAAATGTGACCATACATACTCAAGAGAAAAGGCAATCGATGGAGACCAACAGTGAGATGACACTGTGACTTTTATGGACACAGAAGTGAGCCTGGAATAAGAAATGTCTTTGCAGGGGAAGCTACAACACGGAGGTTAGTTAGGCCTGGGTTTGTGTCCCATCTCCACCACCCACAGCTGTGTGACATTGGACGATCAGTTCCTTGACTTCTCTGGGCCTCAGTGTTCTCATCTGCCAAAAGAGAGTAACTGCCTTTCTTCCATGGTTATTATGGAACCAAGTGAAATAATGAATATAAAAGTACCTGGAACAGCATTTGGTACATAATATGAGACCAATAACTATTTGCGGACTCTAAGTAATGATTTCCAAGTCAATAGTGCATCCCCACCCCTACCGCGAGAGTTTTTAAGTGCCTTGGCATTCTACCTCCTTCAGTTCTTAAAATGGAAATGTTTTGTCAAATGCCCTGAGTTCCAGAGAAATCTCTCTAATTCAACCTAGGGACAGCCCCTCCCGTCTGTACTTAGTCAGTAGAAAGCATACATTCAGCCACACTTTCAGTAGAGCCCTCGAAAAAATGAAAAGTCAAGAAATAGAAAAGCCCCCTACACAAAAATCATTTTTGTTAAAAGGCTGTCTGAACAAAGTGCTGCCTCCCCCAAACCCTGGACCCTGGAAGCCCCACCCTCAACTGGGAACATGTTGGTCAGGAACTGAGATACCGAGATAGTCCTCGGATCAGATGTTATTCAGAATGGAAGGTGACTGAGAGTTGACTTGGCCTAATCTCTTCCTTTCAGACATGGGGAATCTAAAGCCCAGAAAGGAGTGGCAATCGTGGTAGATTCCCACGGAAAATGAATAGAAGAATCCATCACCTTCACATAACACCTCAGAGGACACCAGGCACACATCCATTTATGATTTTATTTCATTCTACACCAATACTACAGTTTTATCAGCTGCTAGAGGACTGATTGAAGGGAATGCTATTCCCGTTTTTCATATGAGAAAACTGAGACCCTAAGAGGTCCGTGTCACCCTGACAAGCAATGTCTACTTGGAACTCATCCCAGGTCTCTCAATCTCTGATCTTCAGACATAGCCACTTCTATTAGATCATGTACCTGAGAATGCTCTTCTTGGAGTCCGCCCCAGGCAGAAGCAACCGGATAGAAGGTGTGACTATCCCAGGAGGATCCATGTTAGGGAGGTGGCAGGGACCAACCTCTACTGGTTAACCACGGGGGCAAAGCCAGTTGGAGTCCCACCTCACCTCGACTGGGCCCATAAATCTGTGGGGCCTTGACCTTGGGGAGGGCCTTTGGGATGTCCCTTGGGGCTCCTGGGGTTGGATTTATGTGGAATATCTCACTACCCTCAGACTGACAGTTTCTCCTCCCAGGAGACTGGAAAAGCCTCAAGAAGAAACCTCTTAGACAAGGAGATCTTTTTTTCTCTCTCTTTCTCTCTCTCTCTCTCTCTCTCTCACACACGCACACACACACACTCTCACGCACATACACCCCTGAGGAAGGGCTGTGTTTGCCTCACAGAAGCGTGTTCTAGAAGGCCAGCTAAGCCACTTGTTTCTGGCCTAATGCCCCCAAAACCTGGAGAATGTTCCCCTTCCCTCTGCCCTCACCTCCCTTCTCCTCAGTGTCCAGCCAAGGCAGAGTCCACAGGGAGACAGACTAGGATTTGTGGGGCGGCCCCTTCCTCTGAGGCCCCGTTTGTCCAGCGCAGACACCTTCCCACAGAGCTAGTGGTCTGGGTGCCACAGCCCAGGCCCTACACTCTCTGCAGCCCCATTCCGACCTCGGCCTCCCCCAGCGGTGCCCCAGCCTTTCAGACCAGCCCTCCGCCCCTTCCCTGTCCCCACATGCTGCTGTTCTGAGGGGCTCATAAATTGCCAAGTTAGACTCATTTTTCTTCATAAATCCAGAGCTTCTGGCCTCCCGTTTGATTTGTGTTCCTGAATTATCCATGAAATTTTCAATGGCTCAGTGAGCAGCCGAGCGGAGTTCCCCCTCAGCCCTGAGGGAAGCCACCAAGGACGAGTGATGGCGGGGTCACCGGAGTGAGGGGCTCCATCCTCTGCAGAGGGGACGCACGTCAGGGCATGGCGGGACACTGCGGAAAGCAGTGCGGGGAGCAACTGGCCAGGTCTGGAGAAGCGCCTCTCTGCCACCAAGGGAGGTGGGATCAGAGAGGGAAAGGGACTGAGCCCGGCACACAGGCCGTCCCTGGAACAGTGACGAGTCCCCTCACACGTCTCTGCACCCAGGATCGTCAATCCCCAGAGCACGAAGGCTGGAGGGAGCCTTCGGATTCACCTGATTTTTGTAGAGGTTTCTTTTTCATTGTGGTAAAACACACATAACATAAAATTTGCCACTTTCACCCTTTTTAATTGTACAGATCAGCAGCATTAAGGACATCCACCCTGCTGTGCAGCCATCACCGCCCTCCATCTCCAGAGCCTCACCTCGTCCTACAGACAAAAACCCAGGTGCAGAAAGACAGAAGCACCGGCTTGGGGGCTGCGCGTTCTGGCAGAGGCCAGCTGAGAATCTGTCCAGCCGAGAGTCCTGTGGCCCAGAGTGGGGACACGCTGGGTGTGTGCTTCAGGGGAGAGAGGCTCCTCCTGCCAGTCTTCCCCACCTCGGGGCCCCACCTGGCAGGGATCCCCCACACCCCCCCGCATCCTCACCTGCCCGTCCCCTTCCTCCATGAACTTGAGAAATGGCCTGGCCTTGTCTGAGCCTGGTGGCCTTGTCTGAGCCCGGTGGCAGGGTCGAGGCCCCCAGCAGGTTTACGGAAGCCATCCATCCCCGGCCGAGAGCTTCAATACATCTACGTAATCAGCTCCCCTCGACCCGCCGCTCCCTCCATTGCTCATGAAACCTCACTGAGGGGCTGAGTCTTTTTTTTTAATCAAAAACATCAATCGACACAGAGCAGGCTGAAACCTCCTGCCTCCCCCACCAAGTGGCAGGGGTGGAGTGGGGCTCTGCTTAGACCTGGGACTCCGGTGTGACACAGGCTAGATGAGACCCTGGGAGGGGGATCGTGACAAACCGCATCGCCCTGCCCAACACACACACACACTACACACGCCATGTACACGTCAGCGGGAGCATGTAATTGCCATGGGAAATCACTTCCTGACAGTAAACGCCACCCCATCCCTCTTTCTCTTTCTGCTCTTGCCAGATGACTTTTGCTGGAATATTTGTCCCCATAATGAGCCCCGAGCCTCTACCTGAATAATTCATACCTGGGTAGGACTAGGTCTTTGGGATCAAACGGAAGTGCCAGGGAAAGGCCCCCGGGGCTGGCAGAGGTGGGGCTCAGGCCAGTGTAGCAGAGGAGGGAGGGGAGGACATCTCTCTGAGAAGATGACATTTAAGGTGACAACTGAAAATTTTAAAAGACCCCATCATGGGAAGGGGCAGGGGAGAGCATTTCCACCAGAGGGGGCCACAGGTCTCAGGCCACCCACCTCCTCACCTTGCCCAAGCCTACCTCTTCTGGGGACCAGGGGTGGGGGTGTCCCTCAGCCCCGCTCATCATACCTCCTGTCTGTGAACGACGCAGTCATCCCGTGAGACAGACCAAGCAGACATTTTAGAGATGAGGAAAGTGCAGCTTAGAGATCCTGAGGGACTTGCTTGAGGACATAGCAGTCTGAGACAAGCCAGCCCTCCTCCTGCAGAGCCCGTTCTACTCGCTTCCTCCCTGGAGGCCCCAAAGAAGCTGGATGGGACAGCTGAGAGGCCAACAGAGGCCCCACCTCCTGCCCGTGAGGGATGCTCTCCTGCAGGGCAGCCTTGCAGGAAAGGTCCTTCCCCCTCCAGCCAGCGCAGGTCCCCTCTCCAAGCCTCAATTTCCTCATCCGTAAATGAGGTCAGCTATGTTCCCTACTTGATAAGGTGGCTCTATAAACACTTGGCACATAATAAAAAAATAAAGACCTGAATCAGATTAGTATCCCCAGGTTCAGGCACAAGACAAGCTTGTGTTTCTTCATTGGCCTTAAAAACAAAACACACACAGTCCAACCCTCACATCGCACAGTTTTCGTATAAACCGACACTCTCTCCATCCTATTCCCCTCACTCCCCGCCCCCTGTGAATGGCCAAAACTACTGACCGCTGCCCCCGTGGGAAGAAAACATCAGGTTGCTGCGAGGGTCATTAAGACACACGCAGAGTGGCTTTGTGCAGTGGAAGGAGCAGCACAAACGGGCTCCGTGATTAACATCCTCTCGGAGCACCAACCTTATTGTCTGATGCTCCTGAGCCCTGGCAGTCCCTCTACTCCTATTTTTCGTTTGGGAGCAAGCAGCCGTACAGCCGCACCCTAAGTCATGAACAGACTTTTCGTGCCGTAATCGAATGAAACTTACAAAGCTAATCAGCCCCACAAGGGTTTTGTGTGTTACGATCATTCTGCTACTTGGAGATAAGCCCTCAGTCGTAAGCAACGGCTCAGATAAAACACAGGTTTATGTTGTTCTCCTTTGTTGGTTCTTCTGAATCTTTAAATGGCGATGGTGTTAGATCTAAGCCATATTACAAACACGTACACTGAAACGCATTCTCGGGAAATTCCAAAGGCTCTGGATCCACCAGCCAGGGGTCCCTGATGCCCCCACCCCATCCAGCCACGCCCGGGTTAAGGTTCCCTTGCCTTGGATTATGTCGCTTCCATTCCTCCCGTCATAAGGATGTCCAGAACACCAGCACATCCATCGGTCTCAGGGAGGCATGATAGAAAGATCACAGACTTCCAAGTTAGAGTGTCTGGCATTCACATCCTGGCTCCATCACTCACTAGCTAATGACCTGGAGTGAGGCACTAATCTTCTCAAAACCTTGTTTTGGCTGCCCATGGTGGCTCACCCCTGTAATCCCGGCACTTTGGGAAACCAAGGCAGAAGGACTGCTTGAGGCCAGGAATTCGAGACCAGCCTGGGCAATATAGTGAGATTCCATCTCTAAAAAAACAAATGCTTTTTTTCTTTCTTTAATTAGCCAGGTATGGTGGCACACACCTCTAGTCCCAGCTACTGGGTAGGCTAAGGCAGGAGGATGACAGAAGCCTAGGAGTTGGAGGCTACAGTGAGCTATGATCGTGCCACTGCACTCCAGCCTAGGTGACAGAGTGAGACCCTGTCTCTAAAAAAAAAAATTACGTTTCCCCATCTGTATATGGGGTCTATGTAAAGATAAATGAAAGAGCATAGCATGTATTTTAGCGGAGTGTCACACTGTGCCCTGCTTCAGTTCAAATCCTAGCTCAGCTACTGGTAGGCTGTGTGGCCTTGGACAAGCCATTTGACTTCTCTGAGCTTCAGTCCTCACCTGTAAAATCAGAATAGGAATAGTACCTATCCCACAGGTGGTCATGGGGATTGATAGGGACATAACATATACAGTGCTTAGAAGAATGCCTGAC
>RJWJ010044917.1:0-11978 GCA_004363605.1 Indri indri
GAGGATCCCTTGAGCCCAGGACCAACAGTGGTTCTGGGACATGGGGGACACCCAATACCAGTTCTGCCCTAGGACCAAGAGGAGGCGGCTTTGGCGATGAGCTTCCTCAGGGCTGCCTTTATGTCCTTGTTCCTTAGGCTGTAGATGAAGGGGTTCAGCATGGGGATGACAATGCCACACATCAGGGCGTCTTTCTGGGAGGAAGTGGGGGATGCGGGTTGTAAGTACACAGCAAAGATGGTCCCATAGCACAGCGACACCACCGTGAGGTGTGAACCGCACGTGGAGAAGGCTTTCCACTTGCCCTGAGCAGAAGGAATCTTAAAGACCACCCGGAAAATGCAGAAAGAAGAGAGGAGATGCAGGAGAGCGGGCTCACGCCCATGGCAATGCCAAAGGCAAGGATCACCAGCTCGTTGGTGTGTGTGTCCGAGCAGGAGAGCTTCAGCGGGGGCACGAGGTCACAGAAGAAGCGGCAGATTTCGGAGCCGGCACGGAAGGTCAGCTGAGGCATGAGACAGGCGTGGATGAGAGACTGGAGGTTTGCGACCACCCACGGCACCCCCAGCAGCAGCCCGCAGACACGAAGACTCATGAAGACCAAGTATTGCAGTGGGTGGACAATGGCCACATACCGGTCGATGGCCGTTACGGCCAGGAGGAAGCCGTCCGTGGTCCCGAACAGGTGGAAGGCGTACATTTGGGTAAGGCAGCCTGCAAACGGGATGGCCCCGCTCCGGGTGCAGATGTTCACTAGCATCTTGGGGACAGCGGTGGAGGACAAAAAGACGTCGACGAGTGAGAGGTTGAAGAGGAAGAAATACATGGGCGCGTGGAGGCGAGAGTCCATGACGACGGCCAGGCTGATGAGGAGGTTCCCAAAGATGGTGACCAGGTATATGGACAGGAGCATCCCAAAGAGGAGGGCTTGATGCTGTGGCTTTCCTGAGAGTCCCAGGAGGATAAATTCTGACACTGCTGTTTGGTTTTCTGGTTCCATGTGCAGCCTGTCTACTGGGGACAAAGGGGAGGGAAGTCATATAAAATTGGGAGTCAGAGACGGTGTTCCGGTCCCGGCTTCCCACGGAGACCTTTAGGGTTCTGTGAAAACGCATCAAATCCTTTGCGTTAAGCTATCAGCAAACCATCTTCAGTGGGTTTCTGTTTCTCCCCAAGCCAAGTTATCCATGTATAGATAGATAGTCACAGATAGTCAGTGTCCCAAAGACCTAACTTAATTATTTACAGTCAAATTGGATGTTGTCTGTAAACACCTTTCTCTTCAGTGAAGCGGAGCTTTGTAGAAAACAAAATCAGGCAGAATCAAACCTGAACCCAAACCCTATATACAGTAAAGGGAACCTGACTGTTTTCTTGTCTTCCTTCTCTTCTTTTCCTGATACCCATCCCTCTTTTCTTTCCTCCCTCCCTCCTTCCCTTTAGCTTTTCCACCAGCAATTGCTTTTAGCATCTGTGAAAAACAGATGAATGGATAAAGAGAATCGGGTCTACATACGCAGTGGAATATTGTTCATTCAGAAGGGAGGGAGACCCTATCATTTGCAACAACACGGGTGAACCTTGAGGACATTATGTTAGGTGAAATAAATCAGACACAGAAAGAAAAAGAATGATCTCACTTATATGTGGATCTAAAATAGTTAAACTCATAGAAGCAGAGAGTAGAATCGTGGTTACCAGAGGCTGGGGAAGGGGGAGGGTGTCAGGGAGAGGTTGGTCAAAGGACACAAAACTTCAGTTAGACAGGAGGGATAAGTTCAAGAGATCTATTGTACAACGCGGCCACTAGAGTTAATAGCAGGGTACTGTATTCTTGAAAATTGCTAAGAGGGAGTAGATTGTAAGTGTTCTCGCCACGCCAAAAAATAAGTACAAATGCTCCTTGACTTACGATGGGATTACATCCCAATAAACCCATTGTAAGTTGAAAATATTTTAAGTCAAAGATGCATTGAACACATCTAACCTACCAAACATCATAACTTAGCTTGGCCTACTTTAAATGTGTTCAGAACATGTCCATTAGCCTATTGTTGGGCAAAACCATCTAACACAAAGTCTATTTTATAATGAAGTATTGACTATCTCATGTTACGTATGTATGTATTTATTTATTTAGAGACAGAGTCTTGCTCTGTTGGCCAGGCTAGAGTGCAGTGACGTCATCATAGCTCACTGAAACCTCAAACTCCTGGGCTCAAGGGATCCTCCTGCCTCAGCCTCTTGAGTAGCTGGGACTACAAGTGTGCATGCCACCATGCCTGGCTAATTTTTTTCTATTTTTAGTAGAGACAGGGTCTCATTCTTGCTCAGGCTGGTCTTGAACTCCTGACCTCAATCAAGGCTCCCCGCCTCGGCCTCCCAAAGTGCTAGGATTACCGGGATGAGCCACGGCACCCAGCTTCGTGTAATTTATTGAGTATTGTACTGAAAGTGAAAGACAGAATGATTGTATGGGTATTTCAGGTACAGTTTCTATTGACTGCGTATCATTTTTGTGCAATCATAAAGTCACAAAATGGCAAGTCCAACTATTTTAAGGCAGGATCCATTTGCACATGAGGTAACGCATGTGTTAATGAGCTCAATTCAGCCATTCTACAATGTTACATATATTTCAAAACAACATGTTATACAGGATAAAAATATACAGTTTTTTTTAGCTATTAAAACAATAACACGAACAACCCACTAAGTAAACAAGCAAAAATGATGCATTCAGGACTAAGGACACAATGATGAATAATACTCCCCCTTTGCCTTCAAGGACCTCCCAATTTATCAGGGACACTTGATGACTTGCAACCACGTGACTGCTACGGTAGATTCCCCCTCATCTGTCATGGCCAGGACCAGTATTGAAAAGCCTGTTAAAGGGTGGAAACACACATGCATACAAACAGACCTTTCACATTTTAACTTCAGGCCTCTAACATTTTAACTATGGGCATTCATCCACCATGCTTCGAAGAGCACCAGGGCCTTTTCTCTGAGTATGGTTGCATCAGTGGCGGATCTGTGGGCTTCGTTGCCTAAGCCACACACACAGGCTACAGGCTGTGTTCTAGTTTGTTTCATTCAGGTGGAACAAGAAATTAGGGATTCTTGCAAAAGCAATCTGGGTTCTGCAGAATCTTTTCAGATGTTTACAATTTTACACCCAAATTGTTCTCACTATATCTTGCTCACATCTCATTTGACCGCAATTTTAAAGAAAATTTACTTGTTTTATTTATTTATTTATTTTTTAAAATTTTTTTAAATTTTTTATTTCAGGGTATTATGAGGGTACAAGCATTGTGGCTACACTTCATGTCTTTGCCTCACCCAAGCGAGGGTTAGAGGCACGCCCTTCTCCCCTACAATGCTCCCCGTGTCCTTTAGTTGCGGGTTTACCCCCCCCCCGCAAAATCCCCCTAATCTCTGGAGAGTATTACTGCCATGTGAGCACCCTAGTGTTGATCAAAATTTACTTGTTTTTAACTTTAAATCGACAAAAACATTGTATGTATCTATGGTGTACAACATGATGGTTTGAAATATGTATGCATTGTGGAGGGCTAAATCGAGCTAATTAACATATGCATTACCTCACGTACATTTTTTTGGTGGTGAGAACCACCAAAATCATACCTTTCCCTTTTTCTTTTTTCTTCCCTCCCTCCTTCCTTCCTCCCTCCCTCCCTCCTTTCGTCCTTCCTTCTTTCCTTCCTTCCCTCCCATTTTGTAGTCCTTTTATTTACACAGTATTTAATGAAATGATACAGCTGCAGTAGAAACCACAACCAGCACAATCAGGTTTGAGATTTACTTAAAATGACTCAACTGAACAGACGAAAGCAGAAATGCTTGGGTGAGCTGGTGAGTAGCCTTCTAACCACGACCATTCAGCATCAGGGACAGCAACGAGTATAGTTTCAGAAGAAAGAGAGACCGTGGGTGAGCCCCCAAAGCTGGTTAAGTGGAGGCTTTAAAGAGAGCTTTCACAGTCGGAGGCGACGGTTGAACTCTTCCTGCTTTAGCAGTTTGGGACTTACAGGCAACTTCATGTCAAAAGCCTACAGGATGCAACTTTTTACCGCATCCATTCAAGACCACCAAAGCATGGCTGCATTTGCCTTTTAAAATTCTCATCCCCCAGTGGATATTTATCCTTTATTTCACTTAACGAACAGTTACGGAGAATGTGTTAGGTACCAGGCACTATCTATTTCTCTCGTGATAAATAGATAACATAGGAAAAAAGTAAGAGACACCACGGCATGCATGACTTACCACGTTCTTGTAAAACCTAAGATTGTCTCTTTCCAGCAAAGAGAGGTTTTTTCCCTTTGCTCAACTCGCTTTTTACCTGGTTAGGGCCCTACCTTTTAAAACCAATTGCTGACAAGACTATGTCAGAGGAATTTAATAGTGTGAAAGGTGATCATATAAACTGGGTCATTCTTTTTTTAAATTTTGAAAAAAGTTTAAAATTAAAATCAATTTTTTCACTTGTATGCATTTATGGGATATATGTGTAATTTTGTTACATGGATGGATTGAGTAGTGGTGAATTCAGGATATCCGTCAGCCAAATAACATACATTGTATACATTAAGTAATTTCTCATTGTCCACTCCCCTCCCATCCCCCACCCCTGAGCCTCCGTGGTCTATCTGTGCACACCCAATGTCCGTGTGTACATGTTGTTCAGCTCCCACTGATGAGAACATGCAATATTTGTCTTTCTGTATCTGAGTTGCTTCACTGAAGACAATGGTCTGCAGTTCTATCCATGTTGCTGCAAAAGGCATGATTTCATTCTTTTTTTTTTTTTTTTTTTTTTATGGCTGAATGGTGAATTGGGTCATTCTTCTCATGTCCAACTAAAACAAAGTTGAGAGCCCTGAAGAGAAAGCACTCAGGGCACATAACATTGCTCCAAAAAACGTAATTCTCTGCAAATCCAGCAGCTGAAACTGCCTGTTGTAAACAACCTGCTGCAACTCTAAGACTAATTTTACCCACCCCCATGGCTCCCCTGTCGGAGCTCCCCAAAACTTAACTAATACCAATGAACTATCTTTCAACACCACAGGCGACATTTCTCTTTTTTGTAAACCCTCAACCTTCTCTTTGTTCTTTGGGCATACCGAAGACCACCTGGTCTGCATGTATGCCCCAAGTAGCAATTCTTGTATTCCAAATAAAACGTTAAATTTAGAGACTTTATTTTGACTTCAGCAGTGACGTTATCTGCTATGGGTTGAACCTTTTTAGGAGCCTGGTTCTTTATGTGTAGATCTCACAGCAACTCCAAGAGAAAGATGGTGTTGGCGCCAATTTACAAGGAGAAGACGAGCTGAGAAGAGTTGCCAGGGGCACTCAGCTTGCAAGTGCCTGATGTCTAATCTGAATTTAGATTTATTTTCACTCTCTCATACTCCATTTCCTAAGTATAGCCACTTTCACTCATTTACGAGGTGAGACATTTCAAAGCTAAACTGTGCTGTCAACGCATGCAAGGGAAAAAAATATTTGATTGCGAGCATTTGAAATGTTAATCTTCCTGAAAGGAATATTAGTCTTCAGAAAGATTTAAGGTTTGCTGAAGTGAGGTCAGAATGTAAATGGGTGAACACAGTATATAGATAGGTCTGTGTAGGTCTGTATAAGAAAGATTATGGATGACCCCAAGGTGTCGTGAGAGCGAGGGAGAAATTTAACAGCTGCTGTGAAGAGCAGGACCCTCGGAAGGTGGAGGAGGTTATAAAAGGGGGCTTTTAGGAGGGTTAACAGCATAATCTCCTCCTACGTAATCCCAAGAGACCTCCTGCAAAGCCCTATGTTGCTTTTAAGAGCTGGGTTTGAGGTTTCAGGTTTCTCTGGGCTGCCTAGACTCCTGTGATTCCCTTCCTGACCACACTTTTGCAACAGTCCTCAGTTGTCGACTTGGTTTGCACTAGAGCAGCAGTTCTCAGCCTCAAGCATGCATCAGAGTCACCTGGAGGGCTTGTGAAAACACAGAGAGCTGGGCACTGCCCCCGCCCTTCCCTGGAGTGTCTGGAGTGGGGCTGGAGAGCCAGCACTTCTAGAAAGTTCCCAGGGGATGCCGGTGCTGCAGGCCCATGGATCGCACTAGGAGAACCACTGTATTAAAGAAACCTGTTTTGCAATGTCTGTGTTGTCTGCGCAGGTGTTCCAGGACAGAAGACTCTCAGTGTGTTTCCTCTACCTGTCCTGCCACAGAGGGTCTGCCCCCTCTGCACTTTGTCCATTCAGAGTCTAGAATTGATCTCAGTGCACTCTCTCTCTCTCTGATCCAGGAAGGCAAAGGATTCCTCTCCCCCAGCCTCCTACACTCCCAGCTCAACCCCTTCCCCATCTCTCACCAGGATGCCATTACCAAGAGGAGGGTTTCAGCAAGGCGCCTTCTCCGCTGGCCACCAGAGGATCCTGCGGTCAGCACTAAGTCCCCAGGAAGGGGATGGGAGACCACTCAACTGTGATGGCTGGGACGAGTCTGCTGTCACTGGGAGAGACTCTCATGTCCCCCCCAGCCTGGGGCAGGTGAGTGGGGTGGGGCCAGGGCACAGCAGGATATTTATAGTTTGGGGACTCTGAGGGACTCCTTCCCCGTGGCTCTTTGTTAAGGAGCAAGATGCTAATTATTTTGTTTCTACTCTTTGCCTCCTGAGACCTGTTCTTTGGGCGGGAGGGTGTCCTTTGGGATCAGGGGGTGGGTAAGGAGATAGAGCAGCCACTAGGGGATTCACTGTCACTGGGACATCTCCCTAGTGTCCCCTCCCAGCCCAGACTGAGCCACATGGCATTTCCCAGGCAGGGAGGCCTGGCGGTCCCAGCCCCTCGATAGGGCATTTGGATGCCTGCATCTGAGCTGTCCTCTCGTTCATTGCACCCATGAATAAAACTGTTTGGTTCATTAAAGAAAGCTCCTGGAATGTAATAAAACCATCAATAAATAGACATCAAGCGAATGAATTTATCAAACACTTCTTGATCATCTGTCGCAGGTCAGGTGCTGTGCTTGGAGCTGGGGTTTCAGGAATGTCTTCCTAGCAGGCTCCATCTGCATTAGCCTATTGTAGTCCCTACAAAGCCCGCTTTGGGTGGGGACTAGGGGCTCCCTCCTCCACCATTGCTCATCAACAATTTCGGTGAGCCTGTATTCTCTGCTCTTGGGGGTGTCTGTGTCGTGACCTCCCCCATTTCTCTTTCCCCAGGGAGCCTCTCTGTCCCTTAAACTGCTTCTGTTTTCACCCACTCCTCCATTGGTCTTTTGAATTCTCTAAAAAATTTAACTTTTCAAATGGGTAATATTAACTCTTGATTAAGGAAGTAGTTATGCAATGAAATAATGAAATGCTTTCCCCCAGTACAGGCGCCCACCCTCCAGTTCTTAGCAAGCACTTTTCACAGATAATGCCTGTTAATGATTTCTTGTGTAGCCTTCACACACACACACACACACACACACACACACACACACACGATGAACACATATAACTGCACCATAGGTGGAACCTAAATGCTGCACTGCACGGAAAGCGGGGACTAAATTAAGAAGTGGACACGGTGTGGCAGGACCCAGGATCCAATCAGATGGAGCCCCAGCATCACCCCCCATTGCAAGATCCAATCAGATCATGTCTCCTTACCCTATGCTTTTAAAACAGAACTCAGCTCCCAACTTAGAGGGACAGATTTGAGCGTTTTCTCCTGCCTCTTTGCTAGTCAACTTGGAATAAAGCTTTTGTTTTCTCGGCCGGGCCTGGTGGCTCACGCCTGTAATCCTAGCACTCTGGGAGGCTGAGGCAGGAGGATTGCTTGAGCTCAGGAGTTCGAGACCAGTCTGAGCAAGAGCGAGACCCCGTCTCTACTAAAAATAGAAAGAAATTAGCTGGACAACCAAAAATATATAGAAAAAAAATTAGTGGGGCATGGTGGCGCATGCCTGTATTCCCAGGTACTTGGGAGGCTGAGGCAGGAGGATCGCTTGAGCCCAGGAGTTTGAGGTTGCTGTGAGCTAGGCTGATGCCACGGCACTCTAGCCCAAGCAGCACAGTGAGACTCTGTCTCAAAAAAAAAAAAAAAAAAAAAAAATTTTTTGTTTTCTCAGAGGCTGGTGCCATGACATTGGCTTCTTTGTGAGCCCATTGATTGCTTGGTGTCTCTCTCTCTCTCTCACACCC
Source organism: Indri indri (assembly GCA_004363605.1). Lineage (NCBI taxonomy): Eukaryota > Metazoa > Chordata > Mammalia > Primates > Indriidae > Indri > Indri indri. Next base: position 8,217 of record RJWJ010044917.1, read on the forward strand.
CCCCCCACATTTATTCTCCCCCCCTTTTGTATGTAAAAGCAGCACATACCATAATACTGTTCTGCACCTTGAATTTCTCACAATTAATATTGGTGATTTTTTTGTATCCTCATTCTTTTTTCCCCTTTATTTTCTATTGAATGGATGGTGCTGAAATTTATGTAACTAATTTTCTATTGATGAGTGTTTCCATTCTTCACTAAAATGAACACTTTGCACACCACGTATTATTTCATGCCCATCAGTGTATTTGTAGCATGAATTCCAGAAGTGGAGTTAATGGGCCAAAGGTTGCCTTTTGACAGCCGTTACCAAATTTTCCTCCACAAGAGTTGTACTACTGGACAGTTCCCCTAGAGACGCACGAGTGTCTCTCTTCTTGCAGCCTCACTCGCAATGTGTCACCAGCAAAGTAGCATCTTTTGGATTTTGTTTTTGCCACTTTGATTGATGAAAAAAATAATGTCCTAAAATGATTTTAGAATAATTAGACCTTATTATTTTAGCACAGTTTGAAACTTTGGGCTTACAGAGTAATCAAGTAGATAGTACACAGAGCCGCATATACCCCCTGCCCTCTTCCCATCTCTGCCACAGTTCCTCCTGTTATTAAATTCTTTTTTTTTTTTTTTTGAGAGTCTCACTCTCTTGCCTGGGGCGAGTGCCGTGGCTTCAGCCTAGCTCACAGCAACCTCAAACTCCTGGGCTCAAGCGATCCTCCTGTCTCAGCCTCCCAGGTAACTGGGACTACAGGCATGTGTCACCATGCCCGGCTAATTTTTTCTATATATATTTTTAGCTGTCCAATTAATTTCTTTCTATTTTTGGTAGAGATGGGGTCTCGCTCTTTGCTCAGGCTGGTCTCGAACTCCTGAGCTCAGAACGATCCACTCGCCTCGGCCTCCCAGAGTGCCAGGATTACAGGCGTGAGCCACCGCGCCCGGCCTGTATTTTCTTTTCTGTGAACTATCTTTTCAGATCCTTTGTCCATTTCTCTTTTTGTTTGTTGGTCTTTTTCTTACCAGTTTCTAGGAGCTTAAAAAATTTCTAGGAGCTTGTATTAGGGTTCTCCAGAGAAACAGACCAATAAAATATCTATCTAACTATCTATCTACCACTATAGACATTTATATATAGATCTATCTATTGCTATAGATATCTATGTCAATATAGATTTCTCTATCTCTCTAGAGAGATTTCTTATGAGGAATTGGCTCATATGATTATGGCCGAGAAGTACCGGGATCTGTAAGCAGGAGGCTCAGGAAAGCCAGAGGTGCAATTCCAGTCTGAGTCCAAAGACCTGACGAGCAGGGAGCTGAGGCTGCCAGCTGAGGCAGGAGAAGATGAGATGACAGGTCCCAGCTCAAGCGGTGAGGCAGCAAAAAAAAAAAAAAAAAAAAAAAAAAGAAGATAAATTCCTTCTTCCTACACCTTTTTCTTCTATTCAGACCCTCCCTGGATGATGCACACCCACATTTGGGAGGGCCATCTGCCTTACCGAGTCCACCTATTCAAATGCTAATCTGACCCTGAAAACACATCCTCACAGACAGCCCAACAACATTGTTTATCTGGGCACCCCGTGGCTCAGTCAAGTTAACACATAAAATGAGCTATCACAGAGCTCTTTATATATGAGGGGAATTAAGCATTTGTCTGTGATATAAGTTGCAAATCTCTGATCCCTTAAAAACTTTTTCTCAGGATTTTCTTCTTTTTAATCTTCATTCTTTCATATTTTCAGTCATTTTGGACCCCTGGACTGCTTAGCTTCCTGAGCAATAAACTCTCTTTCTTCATACACGCACACAGACACACACAGGCGTGCACCCTCTTTTTATTTCGAATTTATTTAAGTCTATACTTCAAGACTTACAGGAAGTTGCAAAAATAGTACAGAGGTCCTGCGTACCTGGTCAGCCAACTTTCCCTATTGATAACATTCGACATCGTCATAGTACCTTATCAAACCCAGAAAACTGACACTGGTAAAAATATTGTACACTAAATGAAAGACTTTATTTGCATTTCACCAGTTTCTTTACCTACTTATAATTGTTATTGGTATACTATGACATTTTATTACATATGTGGATTTATAGAACACCAACCACATACCACAATCAGGGTATAGAACTGTTCCATCTCCACAAAGAAATTCACTCATGTCACTTTTAAAAAAAATTTATTTTATTTATTTTTATTATTTGTTTTTTTGTTTCAGAATATTATGGGGGTACAAACGTTTAGGTTACATATATCACCTTTGCACCACCTGAGTCAGAGCTACATGCGTACCCATCCCCCAGACAGTGCGCACCACACTCATTAGGTGTGAATATACCCATCCCCTCTCCCCTCTCCCACCTGCCCGACACCCGATGAATGTTATATCCATATGTGCACACAAGTGTTGACCAATTAGTACCAATTTGATGGTGAGTACATGTGGTGCTTGCTTCTCCATTCTTGCAATACTTCCTTTCGGAGAACGGGCTCCAGCTCCATCCAGGATAATACAAGAGGTGCTAGTTCACCATTGTTTTTGTGGCTGAGTAGAACTCCGTGGTATACATATACCACATTTTGTTAATCCACTCATGTATTGATGGGCACTTGGGTTGTTTCCACATCTTTGTAATTGTGAATTGTGCTGCTATAAACATTCGAGTGCAGATGTTTTTTTTTTTCCTTAGGGTAGATGATTAGTAATGGGATTGCTGGATCAAATGGTAGGTCTGCTTTTAGTTCTTTGAGGGATCTCCATATTACTTTCCATAGAGGTTGTACTAGTTTGCAGTCTCACCAGCAGCGTGCACTTATACCACTTTTTATAGAAAAGTTTCTCACCCTACTATTCTCCAGAACTGTAGCTTTGCTACTTCCAGAATGTTGTATTAATGGAATCACGCGATATGGAGGCTTTTGAACTTGACTTTTTTACACTCAGGACAATGTTCTTGAGATCCATCCAGGTTGTCGTGTGTGTATCAATAGTTCATTCCTTTTTTGTGGCTGAGTACTATCTACAGCACAGGCGAACCACAACTTGTTCATTTATCCACCCATGGAAGGTTGTTTCCAGTTTTGGTTACGACAAGTCAAGCTGCCATATAGCAAATCACCATGTTGTGCACCTTAACTGTATACAATTTGTATTTATCAATTATACCCCAATAAAGCTGAGAAAAAAGTTACTGCAGCAGAGATGGGTTAAAGTTGACCATTTATTTTTCTCCCCTATCACTCCCATGTTCTGACAAAGAGAAGTGTACTCATTGTTACATGTCTTTTTGCCCTGCTAATCTCAGTAAGGGTAATATGAAGCTTTTTTTTTTTTTTTTTGGAGACAGTCTCACTCTGTAGCCCAGGCTAGAGTGCAGTGGCGCCATCATAACTCACTGCAGCCTCCAACTCCTGGGCTTAAGCCATCCTCCTGCCTTAGCCTCCCCAGTAGCTGGGACTGTTACAGGTTTGCACCACGATGCCTAGCACATTTTTCTATTTTTAGTAGAGATGGAGTTTTGCTTTTGCTCAGGCTGGTCTCGAACTCCTGAGCATATGAGATCCTCCCACCTCGGCCTCCCAGAGTGCTAGGGTTATAGGCATGACCCACTGCACCTGGCCTATTTTTAAATATTAAAATTACTTTCAGTTTGAGCCCAGTGGTAGGGGGAAACCCAGCTTAAAAATCCAGAGGGTGAGCATACTTTTGCTACTGTCCATGGTCCTGAAAAAGTATTTTGCCCACAGGCATTG
>RJWJ010044918.1:0-11966 GCA_004363605.1 Indri indri
TGAGCTGAGGATGTTCTGATGGGTGCGTGTGTTTGCATGTGTATGCGTGTCAGTGTGTGTAACACTCGTGCAATAACGTGACAGTGGAAAGATGAAAAAACTGTTTCGTGGGGGAAGGTGCCTCAGGGCCCTCTGCAGAGGATATTTAGTAGAAACACCCAAAACTAGTGTTTTCTTAAAAAACCAGACACTGGGAGCTTGTTGGAATTAAGCATGAATAAAGAGCAGCACCAAGAATCTGTGTACAAAGGGTCGTTTCACAAAATATTAATGCCCCGTCCCACTTCTCTAAGTAGCTGGGGAATGAAACTCTCTCAGACAACGTCGAAGACTAACCTACCTCCCGGAATCAGCATCTGTGCCCCCCAGATAGTCCTCCGGCATCGGCAGGCGGCTCGGTTTACGTTCGTATTTTCAGATGTTACTTTGACTTTCAGGTGTGTGCAGGTGGGTCAGCGTTCGCCTTTGACCGAACGTCTTTGTGTTTGGGTGGCCACGTCACACCCGTGGTCGGACCTCGGTGAGCCGTGTCCTCTGCGTACGGGACGCGCCTGGTGAGCTCGTCACTCCCGGGGTGTCTGGTCCTGCAGCTGCCCTTACTGCCGTCCAAGTCCGATTTCCTCCTAAACGTTTGCAGACGTCTCTGCCCCTCCCTGATCTGCGTTCGCCGCTGGGCCCAAGTCCAGCCCCTCGGACCGACCCTGCTGGCCACAGCCCGCCCACGGCCACGCGGCTCTGGCCTGGAGGAGCCCGAGGTTCCCGTGGACAAAAACCGGATTCTCCCCCGTGGAGGAGGTGGGAGATCGGTTCTTCGGAACCGAACATGGGCTGGAAATACTCGTGCTGATCGGTGTTGTGTTACTGTGGCAGTTTGTGGTCACGTAACTGTATCTCCCTTCACACGTTTCCGAATAGAGATTAGATTTGGGGGTTGAATTTCTAACGTTCTGAGAAAGAAGCCAACTGGTTAAGTTCTTTCATGCAGATGCCTTGGGTCTTCTCGTTCCCAGGGAGAATGAGGAGCGTTGAGGGTTTCGTTTTCTTACTTGCAGAGACGGGTTCACCACGTTGCCCGGGCTGGACTGCACCTCCCGGTCAAGCCGTCCTCCTGCCTCAGCCTCCCGCCAGCTGGGACCACAGGGTGCCCTCTGCCCAGGGCGTGGGTGCAGGTTTTGGTGACTGTGGGCCCCTGGGGAGTCGCTCTCTTGGAACCTGTTTCTGTCTCTAGAAAAGGAGGGTAAATCATCCCTACCCGACGGGCGCGGGGCTCACCAAGTACGCAGATGCTGTCTAGCGTTTATTACAGTTACTACGTTGAGAATGGTGCAGCCAGCGACAAAACTCATCATCCTCACAATCGACAGAGGTGGTGAGTGAGGAAGAGAGTGAAACCAGGACGCTGCCCTGGGCTAGAGACACAGACCCCTCCGTGAGCATTATCGTTACTTTATCAACTGCGCTGCCCCGAGCGACAGCAGCTCTGATTGTCACGGTGGGGACTCAAGTCCCTGGGGTGGGAGGCTCCTGCCCGTCCCCACCCTCACCCCAGGCACTGGGCTGACAAATCCCAGCTGGGTTGTCCTAGCGCTTGGCCGGAAGCTGGGAGGGCCGGTTGCTGCAGAGAGGCGGAGGATGTGAGCTGCTTGTGCTCTCATGTTTTCTTTCAATCTAAGTATAAAAGACAACTGTCAGAACAACGTCAGCTGATTACAACGCGGCCCCGGGGCCCTGCCGTGCCAGAGGTCGGGGATTCAAGTGCCTTGGCCGAGCGCCCGCATGTTTCTGGCTGTTCCTCCGTCCCATTTGGAAGGGCCGCAGAAACATTTAATTACGAGTTCTGCGATCAACATCCCAGGATCATGTTTAATAAAAACTGTTAAAATTTATCTGCAGACAAGCCTTGATTTGATAATTATTACTGGTCTCCCCCGCCCTCGGGGTGGCAGAGCAGGGCTGCAGCCCCCAGGGGGTCCAGGGCTCCAGGGGCTCGACCCTCCCCAGGCCCAGGGCAAGGCCTTCGCGGCGGCCCCTCAGTTCTGAGAGATCGTTTGTGCCGCAGTTGCGTCTCTGAAGGCTGGTGCAGGCTGGGACTCTGTCTCGGTGAGACGGTGCAGGTGTGAAGGGTGAAGACGCCACACAGACCCTCACGCCAGGTGCCCACACGGGGTTGCCGCCGTTCTGGTGCCTTCATGAGCAGACGCACCAATGCACGTACCTCCCCTGACTGGTTTGCACTTTGCATTTTGCATGTTGTTTTTTTTCCGCTTAACATTCTCTCGTGAGCTTTCGTGAAGGACAGGGACTCGTGGCCACCTTGGGGACTAGGAGGCGCCACGTTGCTGGAGGGTGCATGAGAGCTGGCACCTGTGGACCGGCTGTCTGTGCTGGGTACCAGGAGACCCCAGAGCCCAGTGGCTTAGGACAACAGATGCCTACTGTCTTACAGCGTCTACAGGCCGCAGATGTGGGGCAGGGTGGCTGCGGTTCCCGCCCGGCCTTCCCGGGTTGCCCTGAGGATGCCGGGTATAAGGGCTCGACTGGGGATGGAGGTTCCCTTCCCAGACAGCAGCTCACGTGGCTGCGGTCCTTGACCCCGGGCCTCCCTGGGGCTGTGGACAGGCCTTTACCCCCCAAGCAGCTGCTTCCTGACCACCAGGAGGCAGGATCCTTGCGCCTTGGAGCTGCTGCCCAGAGCAGTGAGTTTGGGGCATTATCTCAGCGTGAAGCCCCAGAGGGTCCTGAGTTAGGGGAAGTGACGGAACCTGGCTGGGATCTGGGGGAGGCGGGCGGCGGGGGTTTGGTGACAGCTGGGAGGTGAGGATGCTCGCTGGGGAGGGGCTGTGACTGGGCCGAGCTGCACAGACTCGCAGGCAGAGACTGATCCCAAGCAGTTCAGAGTGTGCTCGGCACGAGGTAATCACGGCATGCGTTTTTTCTGGGTGGTTTTCTGTATTTTGCTTGATGTTTCGATTAAAAAGTTGTTTTGCTACAGCAGGTGTGGGGGATGGGCTAAAAAGTTGTTTTGCTACAGCAGGTGTGGGGGATGGGCTCGGGGCTGTTCTAGGGTCCCCCGAGGCTCCCCGATGTCACGTTGCTTTGCACATCTGACAAAGATGGCCGGAAACTGGGAATGATTGTAGCGGAGTAAAAACAAGACCAGGAAGAACACGGGGCGGGTGTGGTGGGGAGGGTGAGACGCCAGTTCTGCAGGAGGAGCGTCACCGGTGCCAGATGGTCTCGTGGACGGAGCGTCGGGGGGCCAGCGCCAGGGTCGGAGCCCGAGCTCACGCGGCCGAGGCTGTCCCGAAGCTGCTCCCCGTCCAGCCGGTCACCTGACGCGAGTCGTGCGATTCCTGTTCGAGGGCAGGTGGCCGTTCTCTCGGGGGGGCTGGTCTGTGCCCCGAGGTCTTGGAGGTCTGGGCTGCTGCGATTGCTCCCCTTGCCTGGGCCCTTCCGCCTCCTGGCAGCCGGAGCAGGCCGAATGTGCTGGGAGCAGTCGCCTGGCTGCGGACTGGTTTTTAGGAGTAAAACATTCCAGGGTTTTATTGAAAAACAGTATTAGAACAGTAAGTATGCTTGTGATACCAGGTTGGGAAGAGTGCTTTAAAATTAGCTTTGAGGGGGAAGAAATAACGATTGAAATGGTGAAAATTAAAGAGAATGTTGAATTTAGGGTAGTTATTCTCGAGTAACAACGAAATTAGTCTGGAGAGAATTCGGGAGCTCAGAGACTGGAGCTGGAGCGAGAGGTGGGGCCGCGCGTCCCGTTCCGAGGGGAGCGTGGGCCGAGCTGGTTCCTCTGCTGTGTTGGTTCTGACTCGTGTTCTAGTGGTGGGCGGAGGGGGTCTGTGCCGCCCCTTCTTGCATCCGTGGTCCTGGAGCGCAGCCCCCAGGGGGGTCTCGGGCCAACTCCTGGCTGAGGGGCTCCCAGTGTTGCCTTTTTCTTACTTACATTTAAGGAATGAAGGAGACAAATATAATTATTTTGGAATATTTAATATCCTTAGTGTATTAGGGCATGAAATACTTAATGTATCAGAATAATAAGGAAAGATGTTTCTCTGTTTCTAAAGCAAAAGTGTAAACAGCCTTTTGCTTGGCAGGGACTTTACTATGTTTCCAAGCAGCAGTGGGCACGGTGCCTGAAATAGACCCGTCTGTTCCTTCGCACAGATCCTGCTAAAATCCGAGCTAAATCTCTACTATCTCCACGTGACAGATTGTGGAATTTTTTTTTCTGCTGGAACTTCCTGATGCTTCCCCCTTAAATAGCAAATAGAAAGATTGGATCGCGAATCGCAAATGGGTTGAGACTCTCGGTTTGGACTGAGCTGCCATCGTCGCTCCCCGCGGCGCCCAAGTGCGCTGTTCTCGGTTCCTGCTGCGGTTCCTGCAGCGGCAGCAGCGGCGTCTGCTGGGACCCCGGGGCGTTGGCACGCAATGGGGCTGCTCCCGCGGGCCCTCACCGCCCAGCAGCCTGCAGGACCCAGAGCTTCGGAGGCCCAGTGAGGTGCGAACCCCAAGCCTGGTGCGGAGGGTCTCGGAGTGACCTGTCATCGCTCCGATGGGAGGTTGCTGGGCTGGAATCCGCACCTGCGTGTGCGAAAGACGGCTGCGTTTGTTTCGTGGGGTGGCGGGACGAATGACCACGGGGCTGCAGGCTCTTGCATCGCTGGTGTTTCTTGCTGTGTGTTTGCTGGAGGAAGAAACACCCGCTCTTCTGTTTCCCAGGGAGGACGAGCAAGCCTGGCTCTCCTGGGGTGTCCCCAGCAGTTGAACATTTGAGTGTCCTGGAAGGGTTTGGAAGTCACAGCGAATACTCTGTAGGGCTCAGCACACGCCGCTGGGTGGACTCTGAGTGTTTTCCCTTCCCCTGGAGCAGCCGGGAAGGAGATCCGGGACCCTGCGTCCCCACCAGCCTCCCTGCTCGGTTCTTACTCCCAGATACACCGAGTGTCGGTGGGGAGCCCGCGCCCTGCCTGCAGTTCTCTCGGGTGAAGTTGGACGTGGAGGATTCTAAGGCTACAACTCGTAGGTTCCTGGATCAGTTCCTTGTTTGCTGTAAAGTAGAAAGTCAAATCGAGCAGTTCGTGTTTTAACTCTACTGACTGGAGAGAATCTACTTTCTGTTCACGTGGGGTGGGGGGATTGGACGATTCGGGCTGCAGGGGTCTCTGTTTCTGATCTTTTTTTTTCTTTTGAGACAGAGTCTCACTCTGTTGCCCGGGCTAGAGTGCCATGGTGTCAGCCTAGCTCACAGCAACCTCAAACTCCTGGGCTCAAGCGATCCTCCTGCCTCAGCCTCCCGAGTAGCTGGGACCACAGGCATGCACCACCATGCCCAGCTAATTTTTTCTATGTATATATTTTTAGTTGTCCAGATCGTTTCTTTCTATTTTTTAGTAGAGACGGGGTCTCGCCCTTGCTCAGGCTGGTCTTGAACTCCTGACCTTGAGCGATCCGCCCTCCTCGGCCTCCCAGAGTGCTAGGATTACAGGTGTGAGCCACTGCGCCAGGCCTGTTTCTGATCTTGAGGATTTTCTTCACTCGGTTTTTTGTTGTAGCCGCTCTGTGTTTCTTCCTGCCAATGTGCCGTTCTTTGGTCTCAGAAGTGGCTATATTTGTACTGTGCTTTAAATGTACACAATGATTCTAAATTGCTACTTTTCCTTAAAGTTAAGTATAACATTTTAATTAAACTGTCATCCATAAATCAGGCTCAGACAGTCTCTGTGCCGCGAGTGTGGTGATTCTGCAGCCACTGCCCGAAAGCATTCCTCACGCTCTTGTTAACTGTGCTTCTGTGTGTGCTTTGGAGGCTTCGTGTTCACCTGTCCTGTGCTCCCGAGTGGGCCTCCAAGCCAGGTGTTGCCCCAGGAGCTGCTTCCTTCCCTCCAGCAATCAGCCTCTGGGCCTCACCCTGGAGTTCTCTGTGGCTCCCGTCCGCCCCACCTCTAGGACCGTTCCTGGCGGGGCAGAGACTCAAGTGCCTGGATTGGAAGGAGAAGGTGCTTCCGAGTCGTTTAAGTGCGCTGGGGCAGGAGCAGGGAGAAGGGACCACGGTCACCTCTCACTCCCCTGAGAATCTGGTCCTCATCAGTTCAGCGAAAGCGCTTTGCACATGGAGTGGTCCCGGTAGCTGGAACAGGCTTCAGCTGGATCTGAAGGAAGAGCGGGCTTCAGCTGGATCTGAAGGAAGAGCGGCCGTCTGCAGCGGAAACGAAAGCCCAGGTGTCGGAAGCCAGAGCCGTAGCAACAGCAGGGAGGTTGTGGGGTTCCCCGAGGGTGGGCAGAGCCGTGTGTGCACTAAAACCCCTGCTGAGGAGGGGTCGTGCACACATCTCACCCACGGCAGAAATGCTGCCACAGGTACGGGGTTGAGGTACCTGGATGTGGTTTTGAAGATGATTTCCAGGAGCCTGTGGGAAGAGGAGAGGGTCACCTTCTGTTCTCTGAACTCGGATTTCTTATATATGTGACAAAATGCTGCAAATGATGCCTCTGTTTATCTCACAAGTTATAATGAGGATCAAATCAGATCATCTGTGGTCCTGTCTTGTAAGCTCCAGAACTGACGAAATGTCGGTTCGTGGGTCTGCGGCTGCTCTCTGCTCCCTCCCTCCCTCAGCAGTCGAGCCCTGTGTGTTCTTGGGTGCCGGCCACAAGAGAGCACCCCGTTTCCAGGGCCCCCTCACCTACCGCCCGCTGCTGAGTGAGTACAGCGTCCTGGGCCGGGGCTGGGGTGGCGTCCTGGGGGTGGTGGAGTGAGAGCTGGGGGGACTGGGGTGCAGGGCTCAGGCCCCCAAGGACTTGCAGGCGCCTCCCTGGTTTTGTTTCCTGAGCAAGAAATGGACTTCAGTTGTGTTTAAGCTTCTCAGTTCTGGTCAGTTGAATCCTCACCTAGTGGATCCAGGTCATGTGGTGTGATTTGAATTTGAAATCAGCTCTGGCCTGAATTAGTGAAAAGCTCATTAATAAAATGAAGAACTATTTCAAGGGTGGAATTTGGAAGTTGAGCTAGTTGTTGTTGGCAGGAGAGATCTTTAACGACACCCTATAGTAAGGAACAGAAGTGATTAATGGGCTTCATAGATTTGTGACTAGTTTGGTGTCGTGGGTGCGTAAGTGCAAAAACAGTCTGCTCTACAAGGAGACGGTTCTCCCAGAACTCTCGATTATAGTACATTTATTTATAGACTAAATTATTTTTATTTTAAGTTGTGGCTCATTCTCAGCCCTTCTCTGAAAGGCTATAAATTGGAGAAGACAGTGTTTGTCCTTTGCTCTGGTTTGAGAGATGGGTCTTGGTGGCTTACGGTTTTGAATGTGTCTGAGTATAAAAGCAAATCCACAGTTCTCAATTCTGCAAACTTCGTCACGCGTCATTGAGCTGACGCTGAGATCCTGAAGCACTCGGGGCTGGTAGTGGTGACATTTCTGCTGTCCTGGCCCACCGTGTGTAGGCAGCAGTTCTCTAGGGCTGAGGCCAGAAAAAATACAGTAATTCTAGGGTGTGATTTCATTCCTCACTGTGCGGATGTTTACACACTGCTGTGCAAACAGTGGGAGAAAACTACACAGTGGCTATCACATTCTTCCGCGGCACACACTCAGAAAAAGAAAGCCCTTTGGGGCGAATGCTCCTAATAAAACAGTAAAAGTGTTTCGTTAAGTCTTAACACTCAGACGCGCCACCTGCAAGGCTCTGAGAAGGGGGAGGTGTGCACAAGGTACTTCTGCCAGGCATCGAGGGTGACGTTGGTGCATTCGAGTTGTGGGCTGACCCCAGCACTTTCCATGGAGCAGCCCTTTTTATTTAAAAGAATGACTTACGAGCTACAGCTGCTCAGGCTGAGGTATTTGCAGATGTGTCCTGAAAAATGATCAAATTGACTCTTCACTTCAAGGAAAATAACTGACATTATTCCCAATGATAAAAATTTGGGCTTTTAAGTGCATATTAAGATATGAACATGCTGTATCCACCACTGTGACTCATGTGATCGGTGGTGATATTAATAGGCGTGATTTTTGGATATCGTATGATGAAATGCATCAACATTTGGAAGCTCTGCACAACTCAGCGCACCGGTGTTTTCTGAGTGACCAGGCGTGATGACAAGTCCCGTGCTGGTGACAGACCCTTGGGTTTGAAAGGAGTCGTGTGTGAAGGGTCCGTCTGAGCCCAGATTGTACCTTCCAGACGGCCTCTCAGAAGTGCCGCCTGGGAAAGTCGGCACAACAGCAAAGAAGAAATGCCCAAAATTATCTGAAAAAAACTAGTAAAATACTTCTTTCTTTCCCAGTTATATGTCAATGTGAGGCTGGATTTTCTTTATAAACTTCAACCAAAAGTATGCAACAAAGAGGGGGGACGTATAAACAGGTCTGAGAATCCTGTGATGATCTGGAATGAAACAAGACATCAGAAATTTGCAACAACCCAAAACATTGCCACACTGCTTTACTTTTGGAAAATAATGGTTTTTTTCTCTAAGAATGTGTTTATTAACATGCAATGAGTTTACCATTTTAAAATGAATTCAAAGAGTAAATTTTTGTCATAGTTTCCAGGGTGGTAAATACTGACCCATGTAGCCCACATGAAAGTTTTTTGTGACCGTCAGTAATTTTTAAGAGTGCAAAGGGTTCCTAGGACCCCAAAGTTTGAAAACTACTGGCTTAAACTGATACTGAATTGTCCAGTGTTCTCCATTATGTCTTCTACTCTGTTGCTGGAGAAATGGTCGGAGGAATTACTTTACTTTTTCCTTCCATGACTCGTTGCATATCTTGGGCACGTCTTGAGCAGCAGTGCTGGCCCCGTAAGGGCCTTTCTGGAAAAGTTCTCAGCTGCATATGTTTTGGAAAACTCCAGGGGACGGCTAAATCACGCAGGCTCCCAGATGTGGATCACATCTCAAGGCGGCGGCTCACAGAACCCAGCAATTAGCCTGAATGGAGCTTTCAGGGATGGAAAAACTGGGAATAAAAGATCATCAACACCTAAAGAACATCTTTGCCTTTCAATCTGTGCAAGTCATGGCTCCCCGAGGATCAGCCTCAGACTCAGTGATTGGCCAGAACAGCTTAGAACTCAGCAAAGCGGTTGCACCGATGTTTACAGATAGGCTTGCTGCTCCTGACATGCAGGCCAGATGGTGCTGACCAAGGGAGCATGCCGGCCTGGATGGGCCACCTGCCATTAGCTGACTTCTGCCTCCAGCCCCTCCAGAGGTCACGGTGAAGCAGCTGTGTGGCCTGAGCCCTTCAGGTTAGCCTGACTTTGCTCGGCAAAGTGTTCCAAGGGCTCGGTGGCTATTTCCAAGGACGGCAAGGTCAGTCCTTTACTGCAGATTTTTAAATTCCCTAAAGGATTAAAATGAAGCAAAAAGACAAAGCAACCTTGAAGAAGAAGGACAAAATTGGGAGACTCACGTTTTTTGATTTCAAAACATGCTAGAAAGCTACGGTAAGCAAGACTGAGTAGTACTGGTGTAAGAAGGATGTAAGTCGGTGGACTAGAGCAGAGGGTCTGGAACGAAGCCTGTACCTGCGCAGCCAGGTGAGACAAGGGTGCCAAGACCATTCAGTGGGGAAAGGACAGTCTCTTCAACAAATGGTGCTGGGAAAATTGGATATCTACTTGGAAAAGAATGCAGCTGGACCCCTACCTCACGCCATACACAAAACAACTCAAATGGAAGAGCTTAAATGCTAAAACCCCTTATTAGTTTGTTAGGGCTGCCATAACAAAACATCACAGACCTGGTGGCTTAGACAACAGGGACTTACTCTCTGTTCTGGAGGCTGGAAGTCCACAATCCAGGTGTGTGGCAGGGCTGCTTCCTCCCGAGGCCTCTCTGGCGTGAGATGCATCTTCTCCCTGTGTCCTCACAGGGTCTACCTTCTGTGTGTGCACCCTAGTGTGTCTCCGTGTGTCCACATTTTCTCTTATAGGATGCTGGTCACATTGGATCAGGTCCCACTCACATGATCTTACTACTTTAATGGCCCTATATCTAAATACGATGACACTTTGAATTATTGCAGGTTAGGACTTCAACATAAGAATTGTCGGGGGACACAGGCCCTTAACACCCTCAGAACACAGGCGAAAGTCCCTGTGATGTTGGATCAGATGATGGTTTCTTAGATATGATACCTAAAGCATAAATGATGAAAGAAAAAATAGATAAATTGGACTTTATTAAAATTAGAAATGTTTGCTTCAAAGGACACTCTCGAGAAAGTAAAAAGACAACTCACAGAATGGGACACGTTATTTGCAAATCATATATCTGATAAAGGTCTGATACCCAGAATATAAAAATAACTCTCACAATTCAATAATAGAAAGAAAACTAACCCAATTTAAAAATGGAAGGCCGGGCGCGGTGGCTCACGCCTGTAATCCTAGCACTCTGGGAGGCCGAGGCGGGCGGATAGTTCTGAGCTCAGGAGTTCGAGACCAGCCTGAGCAAGAGCGAGACCCCGTCTCTACCAAAAATAGAAAGAAATTAATTGGACAGCTAAAAATATATATAGAAAAAATTAGCTGGGCATGGTGGTACATGCCTGTAGTCCCAGCTACTCGGGAGGCTGAGACAGTAGGATTGCTGGAGCCCAGGAGTTTGAGGTTGCTGTGAGCTAGGCTGATGCCACGGCACTCGCCCCAGGCAAGAGAGAGAGACTCTGTCTCAAAAAAAAAAAAAAAAAAAAATTTAAAAATGGACAAAGGGTTTTGATAGACATTCTCCAAAGAAAGCATGCAAATGCCTTAAAGCACATGAAAAGATGTTCAACAGAATTTGTCCTCTTAGAAATGCAAATCAAAACCACGGCGAGAGACCATGGCACACCCACTAGGGTGGCTCACCCCAATGTGTTGGACACTGAGACGTTGGCCAGGATGTGGAGGAACTGGAATATTTGTACATTGCTGGTGGGGGGTGTAAAATGGTGCAGCTCCTTTGGGAAAGTTTGGCAGTTCCTCAAAAAGTTGAGCATGGAATTACCACATGACCCAATGATTTAACTCCCAGGCATATGCCCAAGAATATTGAAAAAATATTTCCACAAAAACCTGATGAAAAAATTTTCATAGCAGCATTATTCATAAGAGCCAAAAAGTAGGAGCAACCCAGGTGACCGTGAGCGGATGAATGGATAAATGCAATGTGGTATCCACACACAACGGATCGTTACCTGGCCGTAGAAAGGAATGAAGGAATACCTGCTACAACCAGATGAACCCCGGCAAAAAAGTCACATGCTGTGTGGCTTTGTCCACATGAAACGTCCAGAACAGGCAAACGCAGAAACACAGAAAGTAGATTAGTGGCCGCCAGGGGCCGGGGAAAGGAGGAGCAAGTAGTAACTCTTAATGGGGTTCAAGGTTTCTTTTTGGGGTGGTGAAATCTTCTGGATCTAGATGGTAACAATGGTTACGTTACCTTGAACGTACTAAAAGTGCTGAATTGTACCCTTTATGGGAGGGGGGGTTATGGTTTATAAATTGCTTTTCAATTAAAAAAGGAATTAAGTAAAGAACTTCTTCAGTGTTGATATTTAGAATGTGAAAGATACTGTATCTAAAATGTGTTACCGTGTAATCTGTGTCCCTGATCCATTAAACTTCTACCCCTTAGGGTCTTAGGCCGTATATTTGCGCTTATTAGCCCCAGTGAGCCATGCTGTGTTACAGCTCATGTTACTCATTTCTGTCTCTACCATGCATGGGAAAACTGACATTAAATACTCGTGCAATACTATGAAAAAGCACATTTCTCCTACGCAGATGGTCTTTAGTAGAGCAGTAAGAGATGCAGTCATAGTACATTAGTTTCATTTCCATGGCAACAGGAGTTTGGCACCTTTAATTACTTAGATTCTTCCTGCTAAGCTTCTAACAGGGTTACTCAGGTCTGTGGGGTCTCATGTATGTTCTCTGTGCAGAAATAAGT
>RJWJ010044919.1:0-11970 GCA_004363605.1 Indri indri
CCATAAGTGGATTTGGCTTTTCCATTAGAAAAGGAAGAATATTTGTTGCCTTTAAGCTGTCAAATCCATTAGTTTTGGTTTTCTTGGCAAGACGGCTTACTTGCATTGGGTGCAGAGTAAAACATATCCATCCAATTATTTTTCATTTCAATGTTGGTGTTATCCATTACAAGAAAAAAAAACCAACTCTGATTAACTTAAATAATCTAAGGGTTTCAAGGAAGGCTTTTAGGAACACACAGAATCAACAATAAGGGTGGTAAATTAGGCATAAAAACCAGGGCAGTTCCGGAGGCTCTGGAAGCAGTCTCTCTGGCAGTGGTTCTCATCCTTCTTGCACACTGGAATCATCCAGGGAGATTTTAAAGCTTTTAAAGAATATTGATGTCTTGACCCCATCCTCTGAGATTCTGATTTAATTGGTGGGGGATGGGACTGCTCTTGTTGGGGACCTGCTGTTAGCAATGACTGCACTCTAGTCATCTTCAGTCCAGAGTCACACTGCTTAAGGCTGAAATTCCAGGGGAGGGAGGGTGCTATTGGCTTAGTTTGATTCACAAGCCTGCCTCTGAGCTAGGGAAGGACAGGCACCTGGTTACCAGCCCACCAGACCTTGGCATTGGGGAAGAGGTAATTCCCCAAAAGGAGACTGGCGTGCTCTTAGGAGGGAAAAATAGATCTTAAAATACCAAAATGACAACCTCCATCATTATTTCTAGACACAAAGGCAAAATTATAATTGATACACAAGCACATGCTCTTTTTTCCCACTGTGAGAAACAGTCTGCATGATTCTGGACTTCTGTGTTTTACCAGGTCCATCCTCTTCAACAGAGCAAGAACTCAGGGAGAGAGATGGAAGATGCCCCCAGCACAGCAATAACGTGCACAGTCAAGCTCACCATCTGTCTTAATCAGTTTTGTGTTCTATCACAGAATACCACAGACTGGGTAATTTATAAAAAAAAAAAAAAAAAAAAAAAAAAAGACATTGATTTCTCACAGTTCTAAAGGCTGGGAAGTATAAGATCCAGGTGCTGGCATCTGATGCGGGCCTTCGTGTTGCATCATCCCATGGTAGAAGGCAGAAGAGAGGGCGAGAGAGCAAGAGATCAAACTCGCAGCCTCAAGCCCTTTTATAATTGGCATTAATCCATTCGTGATGGGGAAGCCCTCACAACCCAAACACCTCCCATTAGGCCCTGCCTCCCAACACTATTGCATTCAGGATTAAGTTTCCAAAGCATGCTTTCTGGAGGACCTAATCAAACCATAGCACCATCCCAGCTGCAGCGCAAATGAAAAGCTCACCATTACTGCACGGAGCCAAGCCCCGAGGGAGAGACCAAGACCTTCCATCATCACTGTCATAAACTGGAGTTGCAGGTCAGACAGTGAGGAATCCTGTTTATTCTACCTTTAAATTAGAAATCAAGATGACTGCATGGAATCGCACTAACAGAAAACACTGTGCTTTCCTGACCGTGAATACAAGCTGTATCACTCTCCCTCCCGCCTCCGCATTATTGCTGGGAATACTGATGTTAACAAAGCAGAAAAAAACTTCCTCCGAACAGCACTGGGAACTATCCACCCGAATGATTTGATATTCATCTGATGACAGTAGTGCAGGCAGACAGAATAATGAATAGAGTGTGTGGGATAGCTTTTGATAGGAAACATTGCACCCACGCCTGGGACAATAATAAATCTAATCTCGCTAAAGAAGCAGAACTAACACAGTGACCCACGCAGTGCAATTATCCCAGCTGTTGACATCTCTGACCATCTCTGATTGTTTCAGTGTTTAAAAAGAAACCAAGAGGCTTCCTCCGAGCAGCCGAAATAACAAAAGGTAGAGCTATGTCCACGACCATTACCCATGTGAAATTCCATGTGGGGTCAGATGAAAGAGAAAAATAAAACCTCTCCAAATCCTGCCCCATCTTGCCCCCAGTCTTCATGTCCCTTCACTCCAGGGGTTCTCGGTCTGGGGCTCAAGGACGCCGTGAACTCGTTGACATCAATGTGAAATTGTGCATCGATGCGTCTCCCTGGACAGTCACAGATCCCACCAGATTTTTGAGAGGGTTGGTGACCCACAAAAATGCTTAGCCCCACAGGTCTACAGAAGCTCCACCTTCTTCTCCTCCTTGCCTATGCTGACCCCCTCCCCAGACCTCACCCTCTACAAATAGTCTTGTCTCCAAGCCATCTGCAATTATGACAGAAACCAGCTCTCTCTTCTAGCACTTGATGGCATGTCATCTTATCCTGGTAGAGGTCTGTCACTGGTCAGAGGGGTGTCAGCCTCAGATAACCCCCAAAATCCACTGCTGGCGGGGGGGAGCGGTGTCTTTACAATTGACACTATTCTGTTTTCAGACTGCTGTGGCCCTCAGGGATTCAGATTTCTTAAAGAAAACAGAGCTAGTAGAAAAATTAAAATATAAAAAGAGTTTTGTTGGGAAGGATGCGTGTTTTAGTTGTTGATTTTTTTTTTTTTTTTTTTTTTTTTACTTTGGGCTACAAAAGTACTCCCAAATTCAAGACCTGGTACATATAGGAAAACAGCCAAGTAGGAAGTGCAATTAGTCACTCTTGGTTGGTTGGAATGTTATGGATTATGTCTACATAGGCGATCCTTCTTCCCATAGCCCCCAAATTAACTACAGCCCTACGATTTCCTTTGAAGCCCCCCATTCTTGGGCCTTGCATTGTACTGCAGTGCCGTATCAACGGTGCAGGAACCAGGAGGATCAAAAGCCCTGTGTGACTGCTGACGGCCAGAGTCCACTTCCACACAGCACCCTATGGGTGCCACGCCCTTGACAGCACCTCAAGACTGGGATCCCATGAAGCTTCTTGCCATACCTGCACTTGCGGTCTTCCTTCATCTGTTCAAAACACACTGATGCAGCAACTATTATGAATCAGGCACTAAGCCAGACATAAAAGCTTCAAGTATAAATGGTCTTTGCCCTCAAGAAACTCAGGGTCTAGTTCAGGAGACAGACACTTACACCATTAGCTCCAATGCAATATAGTAAGTGAAATGACAGAAAGGAACAAAGTGCTCAAATAAACTGAAGAGGGAATAGGCTGATTCTATTTGTTATACAAGTACCCGATCCTTGCTATTTAAAATGTGGTTGATGGACAAGCAGGGTGGGCACTACCTGTGGGCTTGTCAGAAATGCAGAATCTCAGGCCCCCACCCCAGACCTACTGAAGGAGAAGCTGAGTTTTAATAAGATCCCAGGTGATTCAAGGACATTTTAGAGTTTGAAAAGCACATTGTTAAATGTCAATGAAAAGGCGGGCACCTGAGTCCCCTGCTAACATTCCTAACTGCAGCTGCAACTGGAATGTGCCAGGAATAATTGGGGGGAAACATTTTACATCTGTTTGAATGTGTATGGATGCAGGATTTAGAAAAACCTGGCTAATTAGAAGTAAATTAAGTAGTCCTATCTACTTCCACACCAGACCCAGAACCTTCGTGGCCTGAGCCGTGGATAAGAGAGAGACAAAGATAATCAGTTCTCCTCAATACTCTCAACTGCCTAATTACTCAATTCCTATATTGTACTATTAATGGCCAAAGTGGGACTGGAATCCCATCCTCCTGACTTGCCCTGGGAAGACATGAAACTTACTGGGTGGTTATAAATACTAACTCCAGAGTCAGACAGACTGGGTTAGAGTTCAGGTTTTGCCACTTACCATTGTTCTGTCAACCTTAAGCAAGCTCCTTAATTTCTCTTAATGTCTCTCAATCCCTACATCTGTGAAAAGTAATACCTATCTAAAAAATTATGATGAGAATTTATTGAGAAAATGACTGTAAATTGCCTAGATCACTGAGTGCCTGGCATATAACAAGAATCAATAATGTTTGATATTTTCACTATTATTAGCTATTGCAGCAGGATTTGGTCGGTTGTTCACCAAACCCATTTTCCTTCATTCCTGAGCACACAGCTAGACTGCATTTTCCAGACATCCACTCTGTTTGGAGTGGCATGGAATGCCCTGGCCAATGGAATGCAGTTGGAAGAGACAGATGCCCCTTCTGGGTCTGGACAATCAAAACCTCCTGGGTGATCCTCTACTCTTTTCCCTCCATTTGTCACCAGATGTCAATGCCCAGGGTGCCTTTGGAAACCACGGGAGGAAGATGGCAGTGCCTCCATCAGCCTGGGTCTCTGAATGACGACAGGAAGTGAAGCTACATCACCTCCATTCCAGTCACCATCATTACTGACTGGACTGTATGTGATGAGAAATAAACTCCTACTGTGTTGTTATGAACTGAATGTTTGTGTCCTCCCAAAACTCATGGGTTGAAGCCCTAACCCCCAATGCGACGGTATTAGGGGATGGGAACTTTGGGAAGTGATTAGGGTTAGATTAGGTCATGAGGGTGGGACCCTCATGATGGCCTTAGAAGAAAAGGAAGATCTTTCTCTCTCTCATTTTCTGTCTCCACTCACATGCACCGAGGAAAGGCCATGTAAGCACGCAATGAGAAGGCAGCTGCCTGTAAGTTAGGAAGAAGACCTTACTAGGAACCAACCATGTTGGCACCCTCATCTCAGACTTCCAGGCCTCCAGAACTGTGAGAAATAAATTCCTGTTGTTTAAGCCATCCAGCCTATAGTATTTTGTTGTGGCAGCCTGAACTAAGACATGCTAAGCCAGAGTTTTCAGGGTGTATCTGCTCCAGTGGCTGGTGTCACCTCACCACAGCTGGCCCGTACAACATGCACATTTTTGCAATTTACCTCACAGAGTTGTCACAAGGATTTAACAACATAACAAATGTGGAAATGCACTGCAAACTCTGAAGTACTATGCAAATATCTAGAGAGATAGAAAACAACACCAGATTCTGGAGTCAGAACCAAGTTCAAATCCAAGCACTGTTGCGTGCAAACTGGGGTACCCGGCATAAATTATTCATATTCTCTGAGCCAATCTAGAAAACAGGGATAAGAATAACACAGTGCTCTCAGGCAGCATCTTAGAAATAAAAATTATTCTAGAAGGGATATGACTCAGTGGTTAGGAACCAGTCTTCTTAGATCTGGTACTTCTTGGTCAGTAACCTTAGGCAAGTTTATAACCTTTACGTGCCTCAACTTCCATATCCACACAATTGGGATAATGGTAGAATCTATCTCATACAGTTGTTGTATTGAATGAGTTGATACATATAGGGCTCCTAAAACAGCATCTGGGACATGGAAAGCAATTAATAAATGTTGGCAACCATTAGTATTAAACAAGATATAAGAATTATAGCTTCAATTACCCAAAATGTCCTGATTTGCCCATTTTGGCCTCCCTTCCCATTAAAACACAGAGTATTTGATGAACACAAATATTTTTGACAACTAAAATATTAGACTTCATCCTTTTGCCATCCTTTAATATTTGTTCTTCAAGAAAATTGAGGGGGAACATAGCTGTAGATGGATTGTGTCACATTCAGGAATTATCCACAGACTAGGCCAGGGGGATGTAAAAATTATGACATTAGTGTAACTCATTTTCTTAACACTTTCTTTGAGTTTGAACATCACAAACATCATAGACTCACTACTGCAGGAGTGAATCAGTATGAAAATTCGTATTTACCAAACCATATTTAGAACTGGAAAGATTCCAAAATTCAAATTCTTTGTTCTACTAATGAGAAAGTGGGATCCTGAGATGTTAAGCAATTTGGTCAAAGTCACAGATAATAAGATCATATCCATAAGATCTAATGGATCATATCTATTAGAGTGAACAGAATCTAAGTCTCTCAATGCCTAGTTCCTAAACTGCTTTATCATTCTGCCTCCAAGAGACAACAAAAGGAAGATAGGAAGCAAAAGAAATTTTTAAAAAAGCTTTGCAGGTGATTCCAGAAGATTCAATTTCCAAGATTTCAATCACATGTAAGACACAGTTCTTACCAGCAACCAACCCTGATCAACTGTGAATTCTAACTCACCTTATTTGGTCTCTCAACTTCAGACTACACCCCTTTCTAAGGGTTCTCAACCCTGACTGTGCAGTAGTATCACATGAGAAGACTCCTGAAAAATACTGATGCCTGGACCCACCCCAGACTAATTAAATCAGAATCTCTGAGGGTGGGACTCAAGTAACACTTTTTTAAAAATTCCCAAGTAATTCTAAAATGCATTCACAATTACAAACCAAGGCTTCAGCTCATGGACTTCTGAGGGCAAAGGGGAAAAGAGTAGCTACTGAACCTGAAATACTAGAGCTTTGCTAGAACATCTCATTCCCCAAAGCTCCTTGGCATTCACTCAGTCACTCCATAAACATTCAAGACATTCAGTGTGCTAGTTGCTAAGAAGGATACAAAAGCAAGAGACCACGGCCCTGCCTCCAGGGCTCGTCCTGCAGCAAACTGTTCCCATCTCGTGGGCTGGACTTCTTGATCAGGACATACCACTTTCCCATCACATAACCCTGCCCCTCCAGATCAGTCTCCATGATCCACAAGAGTCTTGCAGATGATCTACAGCTGGTGCCAAAAAAAAAAAGCGATGGTTAATCATCTTCTCAAATGAGATTGTCTTTGCTGAAAGCTGATCTCAAATGTTTGACACCCTTTTCATTATTAGATGATATCTTTTTCCCATCAGTGGGCCTCCTAAAGGTCAAGGCAGAGTGAAGAAATGCAATTTATCTACGACCAAGTGAATAATCACTTACTATGCAGGTCCACATAACACCTCTTGACATTCACCATGTACTGGCTCTGCTGAAGATGCTTAAAGTTGCTTTCTTTCATGGGTCCATAAAGTGTTTGATGGTAAAGTTGCATAAAGCAATTGTTAAGAACCAATTGGCTAGAACAAGGCTGGGAATAGTTGCTCCATCATCAGCAATAGGGTTTCTATGACATACCTAATCACCATCAGAAATTGAGTTTTGCAGGTGCTCCTTGGTTGACTTATTCTCAGATTGTTTTTTTAATCTGGGAAGACTTTGACATTTGAAATATGTTGAAAGAACTGCTAGACGTAGCAATGATTCAAAGGATGATTTGTCTTTCATGAGAAGACAAAGTAAAGAGCTCTTATGGTGTCTCTCCTATCAAAGATCATTTCTTAGCCCTCAATGAAACATTGTTCTAAGTATAATATCATTTATTACACAGACTTAATTTAATTAATTATAAAAGTATAATTTCACACATAAAGTAGTTAAATTTGTTTTTTTTAAGTTGAGTGGCAGCATCCCCAGGGGATTTCCTCTGGACCAAATCTGCCAAAATAAAATACATACTAATGTCTTAAACCAAGAGAAACAATGATAAAACCAAGCAAGGTATAATTCAAAAACAAACTTAAAAGATACAGATTCTTTGTATATATACCTAGAAGTGGAACTGCTGGATCGTATTTTCAATTTTTGAGGAACCTCCATACTGTTTTCCATAATGACTGTACTAATTTACATTCCCACCAACACTGCATAAGGGTTCCCTTCTCTCCAGATCCTCCCCAACACTTGTTATCTCTTGATAACAGCCATCCTACCATGTGAGCAATGTGGTATATATCTCAAGGAAACCAAATCTGTATGTTGAGGAGATATCTGTACTTCCATATGCATTGCAGCATTATTCACAATGGCCAGGGTGTGTAATCGACCTAAGCATCCACCAGTAGATGAATGGATAAAGACAATGAGTTATATATACACAATGGAATACTGTTCAGCCTTTAAAAAGGAAATTCTTCATTTACAACAACATGGATAAACCTGGAGGACATTGTGCTAAGTGAAATCAGCCATGCATTGAAAGACAAATACCACATGATCTCACTTATACGTGGAATCTAAAAAAGCTGAACTCCTAGAAGCAGAGTAGAATGGTTTTTTACCAGGGACTGGGGAGTAGGGTGGGAATGGGGAGATGTTGGTTAAAGGATACAAAATTCAGTTAGGAGGAATAAATTCAAGAGATCTATTGTACAACATGTTGATTATATTAATAGCTAACAATGTATTGTGTACTTTAAAATTGCTAAAAGAGTAAATTTTAAATGTTCTCACCATAAAAAAATGATAAGTATGTGAGGTGATGTATGTGTTAATCAGCTTGGTTTAGTCATTCCACAATGCATACATACATCAAAATATCATGCTGTATACCATAAATATATACAATTTTATTTGTTAATTAAAAAAAATTAAAACCTAAAACAAATACTTTTCCCATGAAAATCAAATTTATTCTTTAAATAATACATACATTGACAATGACTTTGACTTATTCATGATCAGTAAGACATATACTCAGATAGGTAATTTTGTAGAAGATCAAGCAAGCATTTTGTAGATAAGCATGAGGGAAGAAAAATTTTAAAAACCAACCTCCTCTCCCCACCCTCAAAAGAAACCACAGATTCTCAAAAGCTTTGTGACTCCAAAGGGCAAGTTGACAAGATGACCAAATGTTCCTGCCCTTGGTCCAACTTTTCCAATGGGCAGACTGGGACAGGGAGTCCTTACCTAAGAGGAAAGGAAGCGCCAAGGCCTCAGCAGCAAAGTGAGACCCAACATGTGTCTAAGGTTCAAGATGCTGGGTGGTGAATGGCAAAGAGGCCATGTCAGCACTTGGCCAATGGCAGCTATCAAAATGAGGGCCCTAAGGAGAAGAAAAAGGAACCCAAGCATTTTGGGATCAAATAGAGGAAGTTAGTCTTAAACATTGGACTTGATTAGAATACCAGCTTTGGTTTTTTTTTAAAGCCAGTAGGGGCATAATACATGTCTACTTATTTTAAAGTTGCAGGAAGAAATAAATCATAAAAGTGAAATTGGACAGGGAAGAAAAGAAACTACAGTAAATTTATAAAGTCTAGAGCAGAACTGAAATAAAGGGAAGACACAAGGCTGATAAAGTAGAGAACACACACAACCACAGAAAACCTAAATACAGCTTCATTACACCAGTAGACTAACAATATCGCTATAGCTGGGCACAGTACAAAGCCCTACATAGTAGATAATCTCATTTCATTCTCACAACAACTCCATGAGGACAGTGGTCACGATGCCCATCACGTGGCTGGAGAAGCCAGGCTAAGGTCACTCTGACTATAAATGGTGGAGCTGGTTTCGGAACCCAGTCTGGCTGCAGATCCCTTCCTCACAGCCGCACACCACACTGCCTCCAACATGGAAGAAACAGGCATAATTGGAAAGAAAGAATGAGGATCTGTACCATGTGACGAGGGGAACCAGGAGGAGAATGAAGGAAAACAAAAGTAGTAACGCTGAGATCTTAAGAGGGCAGGGGTTAAAGACAACATTCCCCATCTGAAAGACGGTCTCCCTGTGCACAGAAACGAACAGGGCTGCAGAGTTAGGCTCGGGACTGAGATCAAAGGACTTTTCAGGTTTCTAACTTGAAATTCAAAGAATGGATCCACACGCTGCCCCCAAAATTTAAAGTTGAAATAATCAGAATAACATAAATAATAGAAAATATTACAGAAATAAGAGGAAGAATAAAATTCCACCTTTCACACGTTGGAAAAGAAAAGGGCCTGGGAAGAGCCTACCCAAAATGAAGGAAGCCACAGGCAGTCCTCACGGCATGGACAGTGTCTGACCAAGAAGACTATTTTCCAGACTCAAAAGACCAAAACCAAATGGCCAAGCTAATTCCTTGGTTGGAAAGGTAAGTGCCAGAGATAGAGGAGGCCCAAGAGCAGGAAACGTCTGCCTGCCCTGCCTCCTGTATGCCGGGCAGGACAATTTCCACCTTCACAATGTCTCTTTCACCTTTCACCATGTCTACACATCATGCCCCCATGCCAGAACAGCGGAAGTCTCTAGGTGAGTGTACCCGACCCCTGAAGAGTTCACCCACCCACATCATCCCCCAACGTCATTCTGCTCAAGGATGGCGTATTAATCTTCCGAAAGGGCAGCCAGAACGTAGGATTCTCCTGCTCAACAACTTCCACCCTTGTCCATCCCTCAAATAAGGTATGTGTTACTATTGTACTCACAGGAGAGTTTCTCCAAACCACCCGTGACATAAAGGATCTCATATTCTAGAACGACAGTGTTATTAACTAGGGTAGTTTCTGACAAAGACACCACCAGAAGGAAGGACGGAGGGAGGGAAAAAAGACGGAGGGAGGGAAAAAAAAGAGAGGAGAGGCAGGGAGGAGAGGGGGAGACGCAGAAGGGAGACGCAGGGAGGAAGGAACGAAGGGAGGAGATGGGGAGAAGTTAGCTGGGTAGTGGGTGATCTCTTTTGTGAAAATACCAGGAAAAAACCTGAACATTTAACATCATTAATAATTAAGTAGAGTTTGTCTTACTCATGCAGATCTACTATAGTACAAATTTTTAAAAACTATTTTTATAATGTAGCATATGCAAAGAAAGAAAGCCCTTAAGTACACATAATTATTAAATATGTGCCAAAAGGAACTCAGTGGAATTCAGCATTAATTTTTAATTAATTTTCCCCCAAAAAGGTGCAAATTTTCTATCTTAACCTTACAGAAAGGATAAGCATATTTATTAGTTTTGTAGCCATTGGAAACAAAAAAGTGTCATTGTCACCATTTCTATTTAACCTAGTTCTAGAGATGCTAGCAGATAACTAGTCAATAAAAAAATAAAGTACAAACACGGTGAAGAAAAAAATAGAAGTATCAGTATTTCCAGACAACATGTTTATATTCCTAGAAAATTAACCAGAGAATGACTTGCTCAAAATTGAGGATATAAAATAAATCCTCCAAAATCAATAACCTCTGCCTATACTACGGCCAGACAGCAGGGGAAAAAAAATCCAGGAAAAAAAAAGCTATTAGAACTAGTAACACAGAACATTAAATACCTGTGTGTTCATTTCACTTGAGACACACAAGACTTAAAGAAAGTTATATAACTCTGTTAAGAGAAATAAAGAAAACTTGAATCAATAGAGTGACGCTTCCTGCTCCAAGAGCAAATTTCCGATTTCCTCTGAGAGAAAGAGGAGACGTAGGGGAGCTGCAAATTTTAAGGGACACGGGGACGAGCCCATGGGCTTAGAAAGGGCAGTTAAGGGCAGAGAGCTGGGTCAGGTGGTAGAGATGAATATATGTCCAGCATTTGACTTATATTAATAAACGAATCCAATATCTATTAAGGCCTACTGGAACACTTTCTAGAATGAGACAAATACATAGTAAAACTTACTTGAGGAATAAGCAGTAACAGAGACTTTTTTAAAGAGATGAGGGTGGGCCTGTCCCACCTGACTACAAACCATAAAGCTACAGTTATTGAAACTGTAATGAGCTGTATTAAAAGTAAGGATCACTGGGCTGGCCTACACTCCTGAAACAGAATCCAAACTATTAAAGGAATGTAATAAATGACACAGTAGAAGCAATACAAGAGTAGACAAAATAACTATTGTTAGATGCCATGTTAAATCAAAATGATTTATTATACTTTAGGTACTGATGATACAAAAGAAATTTCTAAGAGGCCAACAAACCACACATTTGCATTAAAAATGAAAAGTAGAGATGAGATCACATTCTTACTACTGAAGAAATACAAGAGAAAAGAGCGATGGACTTGAGAAATAAATAAAAAAGTAATGTAGAAATATGATAAACATAACTGATAAAAGGTTTGCTATTCAAAATAGCACATATAAAGAATGGATAGAAATATATACAAAAAAGCCCAGATTCTATTCATTAAGTGGGCCAGAGAAGAATGGTCCGCTTAACCCAAAGGAAATCTAAACAGGAAAAAAAATAAATAAAAAGAAATGTATTCTTTCTAGCCATTAAAGAAAAACAAACTAAAACAACTTTAAAATACCACTGAACACATTAAACTACAATAAGTACAAACAGTAAAACTCAATGTTGGCACAGTTCTGTGGACCAAAAAAAGGTGAGTTGCTGA
>RJWJ010044920.1:0-11967 GCA_004363605.1 Indri indri
GGGCTAGTAGGTGGTAAGCTGGGGTTTCAGTGTGAACCTTGAACCTCTGCAATCTGACTGCAGCACCTCACCCAATGGTGGTGGCAGATTGCAAGGCTCCAAATGGCTTGGGGTGGGATCTGGAAATTATCAGGAATTCAGGCACTTCTAGGGACTCTCCACCCTGACTTCACTCATGGCTTCTCTCCTCCACCTCTTCTGTGTTCCCCTCTCACTATCCAGTTACCTCTGTTCCCTCATGGTTATTTCTTCCGCCTTGTCATAGCAATTTGCACATGGCTCACCCAACCGCGTGACTTTGAAAATTCAGGCCTCCCAGTTTCCCCTAGCCTCTGTTTCACCACTAAAATCTAAAGTGGAATGTGGTTGAGCCAGGCCATCTTTTCACAGGAGCCTATGCTTTAGGCAAAGGGGCCTGGGGTGCACCCTAAATGGTACAAAATATAGCAGCATGCTCTGTGGGTGGACCAATGTCCTTTAAAAATAATTCATAATAGTTACCACTTATTATGTTAGAGGCCTTTACCAGGATTTTATCACTTGAGATTTATGACAACAGTCCTGTGAAGTAGACACTATATTGGTCCCTTTTCAGATCAGCAATAAGTAATTTCCCTAAGCTAGTGAGTGGCAGATTCCAGGATTTAAATTGAGAGCTTTTTTCTTGTAACGGCTTCATTGATAAATAATTCACACGCCATATATTAATAATTTATCCATTTAAAGTATGCAATTCAATGGCATATAGAATAATTATGGACTTGTGCAATCATCATCACAATTTGGGAACAATTTCATTACCTCAAGAAGAAATCCCATACCCTTTAGCAGTTACCTGCTTCCCACCATCTTAGTCGATTTGTGTTGCTATAAAGGAATACCAGAGGCTGGATAATTTATAAAGGAAAGAGGTTTATTTTGGCTCATGGTTCTGCAGTTGTGTAAGAAGCATGGCGCTGGCATCTGCTTGGCTTCTGAGGGCTTCAGGCTACTTCCATTCATGGCAGAAGGTGAGAGGGAGCCGTGTGTGCAGAGAGGAAGAGGTGCCAGGTCCTTTCAACAACCAGTTCTCATGGGAACTAAAAGTGAGAACTCACTCATTCCCACAAGAGTGGCACGAAGCCATTCATGAGGGATCCACCCCCACGATCCAAACACTTCCCACATGGCTCCATCTATAACATCGGAGGATCAAATTCCACCACGAGACTTGGCAGGGCAAAATAAACCATATCCAAACCATAGCATTGCCCAGAACTCCCTCCCTCAACCAGCCCTGGGCAAACACTAATCTGCTTTCTGTCTCTATAGATTTGTCTATTCTGGACATTTCATATAAATAGAATCATACAGTATATGGCCTTTTGTGACTTGTTTCTTAGTGTAATATTTTCAAGGTTTACCCGTATTACAGCATGTGTCTGCAGTTCATTTTTTATGGTTGACTATTCCATTCCGTGGATATTCCACATTTTGTTTATCAGTTGGTGGACATTTGGGGTGTTTCCACTTTCTGCCTGTTATGAATAATGCTGCTATGAACATTCATGTGCAATACAAGTTTTATGTGGATGTATGTTTTCATTTCTCTTGGATAGGCAAATACCTAGAAGTGGAAAACTCTGGGCACTTTGACTCCACTCTACTTGTGGCCATGATAGGCTTCTGAAGTCTGGCCTGCCTAGGATACAAATAATTTACTAGTTAGTATTGGCTATATCTGAATTTAATAAACAATTTTAAGTGAATGAATTTTTAATATGTGTGTTACCAAGCAAGCAATGGATTCGCTGCCTGACACACATAAAATCCAATACCATGGCACTAGCTTTTGAAAAAAGAAAAGCTTTATTGCAAGTTGAATGGCAAGGAGACAGGAAGCAATGCTCCAATCCGTCTCCCAAAACTGAGGGCTGGAGCCGGTTTTATAGGCAGAGGGTAATGAGGCATGATTTGATTGGACCTTGCAGTGAGGTGATGCGGGAGGTGTGATCTGACTGTAGCATGCCAAGAGGTGATGCTGAGCCTTGCTTCTTAATTCAGTCCCAATTCCTCAATGCAAGCACTTTGGTTCCACCTGTGGGAGACTTCTTAGTTCCGGCTGGCTCTGGGGCCACAAATTGGGCACCCTTGGTTCATCTGGGTGTGCTCAGGTTATGTGTCCTGCAACCGGCGGGTTCATGGCAACTGAAAAACAACTCCCCATTTTATTATACACAGTTGAACCAGATGGGACTGGTTCTGTGGTTACATATGTAGTTGAATATTAAATAACCAGGACCACCTAGTCTGTTCATAATAATTTAGGGATCTCCATTATCACTTTACCTGACACTTAGGGACCCAGATATCCCATTCATATAAGTGATGCTAAGAAACACAGTGACTACAACTGTTTACACAACAAATATTTATTGAGTATCCACTATGTGCCAGGCACTGTGGTAGGAATCAGGGAACCCGTGGAATCAAAGGACATAACATTGGAAATTATTCTGAAATCAACCTGTGTGTTCTAAATTCTACTCAAATCTCTTTATTATTGTGTGCTTTATTGATGCCAATATTTGCTAAATACATAGCTCTGAAGGATGTTTCATCCTATGAGCAAAAAGTTTTCTACGCTTCCTGAACGAGCTTCTTCTTTATGGGGGAATGATAGAAGTCCATGATTTCCTTTCCCCAAAATAGACCTTTAAGGCAAACTCTACTATTTCTTCATTTCCCCAAGATTTTTCTGCTTCTACTGCATTTTAAATGCGATAGCGACATAAACTAAGATTCATAATTTAATGGCTACAGTTAATCAAAGCTTACTTGCTCATTAAGAGTTATTCCATGGAACACATGAAACATGTTTCTTCTTTGCCTTCACCTTGTATGGATTAACACGTCATCAAGTGCCACTCTTTTGCTTCAAAACATCGTTCCAAAGTAGGTTAGCATTATAAGATGTCTTTTTTTGCCTTTTCAATTTTGATGCCTCTTCCCTTGTGATGTGCTCTGAAATTCAGTTAAGTGGAAGAGAAATAAAGGCCAATTTAACCTGAGCACACAGTTTCTAATACTGATTTTGGGTCAGAATGTATACATTCTTCTTCTTCTTCTTTTTTTTTTTTTAAAGTAAGAACAGCAAATGTAATAAAAAGATTTTCTAATAGCACTTCTCACCCTACTTCTTTAACCAAGTGACATTTTCCAAAACCATGTGAACTTACAATGTTTCGCTTTTTCTGAAGGCCAAATGATCATTCAATAATGCACAAGTTTATAATGATTAGCAAATGCTTGTGGAATTCATCCTTTTTGTTTCTTCCTTTCCTCCCTCCCTCCCTTCCTGCCTTCCTTCCTTCCCTCCTTTCTTCCTTTTTCCTTCTTTCTTTTCTTTCTCTTTATATTTTTTAGAGGTGGGGGTCTCAGATTCTGTCTCCTAGGATGGAGTACAGTGGCTCTATCGTAGCTCCCCACAGCCTGAAGCTCCTGGGCTCGAGTGAGTCTCCTGCTTCAGCCTCGCGAGTAGCTGGAACCGTAGGCGCACACCACCAGCCCAGCTGAGAATCCTTTTTTAAAAGACCAAATCTGTTTACCCGTTACTACATGGAAATCTTTTCACTGAGCCTTACTACAGTGTTTCCTTGTTCAGGTATGAAATAGTATATTCAGAAACTTAGAAAGAAAGGCCTTGCTTTTCTCATGAGTGAAGTTCTTTTGGAAGCAATAATATTTTTCTTTTAAATACCCTTATTTATTTTTGACGTTAAAAATACTACATGCTTATTTAATTTTTTGCTAATAAACACTGATCTTTACAAGATGGCTAATTTTCTTCAAGATAGCCAATTTCTTCTGTTTCTTAAGACTTCTCAGGTATTGATTAAGACTTAGACCACTTTTCAAATTGATTTACATTCTGCTTCCTCCTCTCCCTCCTCCTCCTGTTCCTAAGAGGTAGCACAGTTATAAATTTAAATAAGAGGGCTTGTTTGGGGGAGAGTTGAATAGAGAAGTTACCCAGAAAAAGCTACTTCCTTCCTTCACTTGCTATATTATATTCAATATCACTGTTTCAATGACAAAGGATCATCTTGATAATGTGCTCATTTAATGGAGAAATATTCCAGTGTGAACAGGTAGGTGCCTGGATGATGGTGAAGAAATCAAGGAAGACCAGAGGATCTGACAGCATCTGGGCTGTTTCCTAGGTCACAGCTACTAGGTGTACAAAATGTTACTGGAAAGAAGAAACAAAGAAGGAAATGGCATGAAAGATTGGCTGATGACTACAACCTGTATGCGGTTAAAAAGTAGCTAGCTAGGCACAGTGGCTATGAGTTGGAGCCTAGTCTGGGCAAAATAGGGAGATCGTGTCTCAAAAAAAAAAAAAAGCAGCCAATTTTGTTGTTATCCTCTAAGCACCACATCTGAAATTCCTC
Organism: Indri indri; assembly: GCA_004363605.1. NCBI lineage: Eukaryota > Metazoa > Chordata > Mammalia > Primates > Indriidae > Indri > Indri indri. The sequence goes on from RJWJ010044920.1 coordinate 4,434, forward strand.
TGGAAGGAAGGTAGTGATCAAGAAGAAGGCAGAAAGCAAAGCTCTCTGTGTTCTGCTCAGTCTCTGCAGCGCCTGTCACAGCCCCTGGTAGAGTAGGTAGGTGCCCATTAAATATCAGTTTAATGATGACAGCCTGGCACTTAAGCAGCCAACCAAATGTCCCTGGATATTTCTGCTACCCTACCTCCCACCCCTTCAATCCCACTTCCCTGGGCGGACTCTACCTAAATGATCTGTTTCATGAAGGATTGATTGACCTCAAACTCTCCATTTTGGTTGAACTCATGCTATAGGTTACCTATATCCTGTAACTACAATTAGAGAAAAATACTACTTAAAACCTGGGAATAAAATTAAGTGGGAGCAAAAGGAAGCAGTTAATTTGCTTGAGTCTGGATACACTGATATAGCATGGGAAGTGAAACAAATGATATTGATAAATGAATTAAGTAGAATTTAGTGCCTGGTTTAGTGACTAAGTTTATTGATTATTAAAAAGCTTCCCAAGAGAAGGGAAAGATGAAGCCTGCAACAATTCTCTAGTTTTCCACTTCCCTTTTCTTATGTATAATTCTCATTGCTTTTCTGGTTGAATTAAAAAGACCCTAAGAAGGACATACTATAACAAATAGAATTACTCATAGTTCAGAGACTGTTGACACAAAGTTACTTAGTTGTAGTAACTAGCTTGTTTTGCATCTTACTGAAAAAGCAAAACGTACATTTTTCAATAAGTTACTGAACCATAACTTATCACCTTCAAAGGTAAAAAATAATTACTTCTCTAGCATAACCGTGAAACTATCACAAAAACGAGTATAGAAATATCTATAAATGTGGCAAGATTTTAGATGGTTTTTTGAATAAGATAGACAAGTTTAAATGTATAACTTTTTAGAATAAATAGGTATGCACTTTTCAAGAGTGAGTTTCAGATACCAAGAGATTTCACTTCAGAATTCTTCAGGGTACACCCTTAAGGACAAGGAAGGACATCTTCCTACATAACCACAACACCATTATCACACCTAAGAAAATTAATAATTATTCTACAGTTTTTAGTAAAAAAAGTCTATATTTAAATTTTTCTAGTTGCTCAAAAATGTCTTCTATAGACTTACTTTTTTATTTCTTTCAATCCAGGATTCAATCAAGGGTCACATGTTACATTTAATTGTAATTTTTGTTTTGGTCTCTCTTTTTTCAATTTTTAATTTATGATCAACACATAGTGATTGTATATATTTATGGGGTACAATGTGATGTTTCAATGCATGTATACACAGTATAATGATCACATCGGGGTCATTATGTCCGTCACTTTAAACATTTTAATCTAATCTTCTTGCCATTTTTTTTAATGGCATTGATTTATTTAAACAGTACAGACCAAGGGTCTTGTGGAATGTCCCACATTCTAAGTTTATTTGATTGCTTCCTCATAAACATTTTTGGCATTTTTGGCAAGAACATTTCATATGCGACGTTGTGTACTTCTTTTTCTATTTTTGAGACAGAGTCTCACTCTGTTGTCTTGGGCTAGAGTACAGTGGCATCATCATAGTTCACTGCAACCTCAAACTCTTGGGCTCAAGTGATCTTCCTGCCTCAGCCTCCTGAGTGGCTAGGACTACAGGTGCACGCTACCATGCCTAGCTAAATTTTTTTTTTTTTTTTGTAGAGACAGTGTCTGCTATGTTGCCCAGGCTCGTCTCAAACTCCTGGCCTCAAGCCATCCTCTTGCCTCCGTCTCCCAAGGTGCTGGGATTACAGGCGTGAGCCACTGGGCCCAGCCAATTTTGTGTACTTCCTATAGAATTTTTTTGAGATGTAAATAGTGTCTATTTGTCCCAATGTTGATGGTGAATTTGATCACTTGGCTACGTGGGTGAATCATGTGGGTGATTGCCATGTCTCTGCATTGTAAAGGTCCATGTTTCACTTTATAGTTAGCGAGTGATGTGTGGGGTTGGTTTTTAGGACATGTGAATACCTTGTTCCCCCTCAACATTTCACCCAGGGTGTTTGGCGTCTATTAATAATCTGTCTAAATAATCATACTGGAAGTTGCAAAATGATGATTTTCTAATTTTACTAGTTCTTTTACACGTATTAATTGAATTCTTCTGGAAAGAAAAGATTTTTGTTTTTCTTTTGACATACAGCTGAAATCTGACACACAGATTTCATTTCAGTTCAAACACTAGGATAAGATAAAAAGGCTTTTCCCAAGATTTCTTCAAGTCTCCAGATCTAGCTTGTCTACCAGAGCAATTTAGGATGACAGTCTTGCAGATGAGAGGCAGGAGATGGGGGAAATGTCTGAGTTCACAATAAACCCCTGGTTCTGCATGTTTCACAGAAAAATAATGTATAAGGTAGCAATAGGTTCTCTTTGTCTATGTGGTTGTAGACAATATTGGCAGCAGTCATCAGAGATGGTATAGCAGCCACTTTTATATGGTATCAAGTACTAGTAACTCTGTGATTTTCTCATTCTTTTGCAGCTATTATGCTGCTTTCCAGATCTTAAATTTTTAACAATTTGTCCATGCTCTCTCCACTTATGAGGTGACTGCCCAGCAGTCTCTTTTGCACAGCAGGGACAGGACAACAAAAACAGGACCTCTCCCTATTTGTGCCTTCTCTCAGCTTCACAGGATGCCCAGAGCCTGGATTCAGAAACATCTTACTTTTCTTAGCTCCACACCAAATTGTTCTCTCTCCTGCTCTTGTTTGAACACCAACTACACTTTTCCCATGCCAACTAGGGTTGCTGTGTTTCTGCAGGTCATTTCTTCTGGTCACCCTAGTAGTTCCAATTGGCCGTTACAAACACCTATCCCAGAGCTGAACTACATGCTACATATTTATAGGACCTAGTTCCTATCTATCTTCAAAGAGGTTATCTTCTTGGAGAGAGAAAATCACAAAAAAAGTATAGCTAAAAGATAATCTGGTCTTGTAGGGGGTACCTATGAATGAATTTGGGGGTATTGGTACAAGAAACTCCAAGAACTGGTGCTAAAATTTGGAGTAACTGTGTTGTGCTAGGGCAAGAGTCCATGGATTTTATTAACATAAGATTTTCAAAGAGGGTTATGACTCCATCCCACCACCACAAAAAATTAACAATGACCAAAAGAGTCTAGTTGGAGGACTAGCTATACAGTAGCTATTTATCTACTGATATTTCTCATGGTCAATTATAGTCTATCACACTAGGTAATATAGTGTCAACACCAAAAAAATAGATTGAATTCTATGACTTGCGTCTTGAAGACTCTTTCTTGCTATTTAAGTGTGACTTAGAGAAGTTATTAATTAAAGCTTAAATTAATTGAAGGCTCATCGTGACATTCATAGGTAACTGAAGTCTTATACCTGAGAGGAAATTGGAAATAGTGCTACCCCAATATTCTGAAGTTTGACTTGGAGCTGAGTACTGTATCAAGACATGTTGACATTATCTCCATCCTTGTTGAGAATGTTCTCTTACTTTGGTATAGCTGGGGTGAGTTTGCAAAGCCCTTTCATGTCCAATGATCCACTGATCCAGTGAGGTTGGCAAGGCAAGGATTATTGGCTTCACTTTATCAAAATAAAACAAAACCGGATATTAAGGGTGCACCTGAGTGTCAAACCCATTTTTTCTGACCCCTGCTTTCTCTAGCATATCTTGCTCTCTTAACCAGGGCAGCATTTGAGGGTGCGCTTCTAGGCAGATGAATTCAGTTGCAGTTTTCAGCTGTGTACTGCTGATGAAACCTGTTTTTATTTGTAGGTCTTCCCTGGGGGTAGGCTGGTGTGCTAGTTTTGGACCTTCTTCAGAGTTCTGCTCAGTCTATAATACTGTACTGACTCTACAAAGCCCTCCTACTTCCCCACATGAACATTTCAAGGGGCATGTTTCAAGGGGATGTTTCATGAACATTTCAAAATCATAAATGGTCATTTTCATGGCTGGTCATCATCTTGGACTGTGATCTTGGGAATCAGATTCTTGATTTCCCTAGATCAGCGCTATCCAGTAGAATATAATATGAGCTGCATGTGTAATTTTTAATTTCCTAATAGCCACATTAAAAAAGCAAAAATAAGCAGGCAATATTAATTTTAATAATCTATTTTATTTAATCCAATATATCCAAAATATTATCATTTCAACACAAATAATCAATGAATAATCAATACACAAATTATTAAAGAGACAGTTTATTTTGTACTAAGTCTTTGAAATTCAATGTGTATTTTACATCTATCTACTTCACATCTCAAAACTAGCCACATTTTAAGTGCTAGCAGCCATGTATTGGAAAACAGAGGTCTAGAAAATTCTTCCAGAAAAAAAAGGTGGAAAAAAAGCACCCCCTTCTGTCTCCTGACAATGAAGAATGAGTTGGGCAGTGACCCTTTTACTCTGACGTTAATCATCACCATTCATTAATCATACATTATCACGGATGACCTCTTCATATCATAGCAAAGTTAGCCATATTACTCTATAGTGACCTAGTAGCTTCCAGAACTTGCAGAATGTTGCCTGGGATCATCCACACACACAGGCAGAGAAAACAGGCTATGATATGAGTGGGCTAGAAGGCTTACATGCTCCAAAAATATGCTCATATAGCCTGCCATACACCAGACACACCTTCCACTAAAACACTTTTTTTCACACATCTATTAAAATGTGCAGAAAGAAGACTAAGTTCTGCTGGGTCAGGGGAGGTAGGAAGTACAAGCATGAAAAAGATACAGACTCCTTCAGTGAAATGTGTGGTCCTGGAGGGAAGGCAGTGGATAAAGCAGGCAGGAGACACACGTCCAGTGTATGATGGGAATGAAAATTGTCCAACTTTACCTCCCAAACATGACCAAGTGTTCTTCAGAAAACCCTCGTTAAAATTCCATTGTGTTTCTGAGTTAGACACACATGCAATACCTACCCTTCACTATTTACCGGTTATATTAGCATAGACTGATTTGTTGAATTTGCTTTAAAAGTAGAGCCAAAGACCCTTTGAAAATGGAAGAGGTTGTTTCCATGGGGGAAGAGAAGAGAGGAGGCAGATGAGGAACAGCTCCTTTGTGTGGCAAGCTGGGGGAGTTTCCTGATGATGGGGAGAGGGAGCTTGAGGCATGAAGCACTCGACTCCAGTGCCCAGTGACTGGGGATAGTGCTGAAAGGGAGGAGGGGCAAGAGTGAATAGAATGAACACAAACTTTGTCTACTTCAGAGCTTTGCCCCTTCCTGGACAGGTATTAGATGCTTATATGAGCAGGAAAATAAATACAACGCCTGCATTTACATTGGGAAGGCAGTGGAGAGTAGTAGTTTAAGGTCCAGAACTTAAAGAGTCAGGTAGCCCAGCCACCCGTGTGACTTCGGGGGAGTGACTTAACCTCTCTGTGCCTCCCCCTCAGATTTCTCATAAGTAAAGAACGGTCCATTAACAGGATTTGATAAGATGATATACATAGTTTGAACAATGCCTGACACATGGCATGCACTCAGTAAATGTCAGTAATTATTATTAGTTTTGCTCCCCTAATTTGTTCCTAAAGTTTCACAAGACTCTTGACTCTCTATTTAGCAACCCTGATAAAAAGTAAACACATGCTAATGAGAATCTTCCTAAATTGGCAAAACTGGGGCAAAGAGATGAAAATGACTTGCCCAAGGGCTCAGAGGCTGCTCCTAAAAATGGGGAGAGAGGCCATTGGAGGTGGTGATGATGGATTTCCCCAAAGACAAAGGCTTAATACATTTACATGCTGGAACCTGAATTCAGGCAGCACTGCTTAACTCACGATGTCGTCTTGGGAAGTTACCTGATTTTTCTGATTCCTCAGTTGTGCACCTGCCAAATCAATATAATAAATGTATCTAGAGTTGGAAAAACTCAATAGCACGATGCATGAAAAGTGCATCATGTGGTCTGGGCTCAATAGAATCAGCCTCCCCACTTATTGCCATTATTATTACTATTGCTGTTGTTATGGCAGATCTTAGGTGGCATCAGGCAGTGCCTGTCCTGTCCGGGATGCTCTGATGTGTGCTGGCTTACCACTATGCCTTGGCGCCCGGCACCCCGCAGACCTTAGGAAACGTTTGTGGAATGAATATACGTCATCTGAGACAGGGAGGGCAGCAGGCTGACTTTGCCTCCGATCTTAGCCTTTCTCCTCCTTCCGAAACCTGGAGCCCGAAGCATCCTGTAGCCCGGGAGTGCGGGCACTACTTGGCAGAGGGCTGAAACCACCTCGCCCCGGACGCCCCTGTCGGAGCTGCCGCAGGGCGCCCCGCCTGGAGGAGCCTCTCTGTGAGCGGCTCCCTCCCAACCCCTTATTATTCTGGTTTGCGGTTTATTTACTTAACCATTTACAGGTCCCAGGAGCAGAGGGGCTGCTAGAAGTAGGGTCAGGCCCGGGGTCGCTGTTTGAATTTACTTTCTGCCTCCCAATCTCAGTGCTGCCAAGTCACAACACAGCTCCTTTCGTCCTGCACCGGAGAGGTTTGTTTCTTTACCTCCTGCGAGGCGACGAAAGACACACGCAGTCTGGGTTCAGAAAAGTGCTCTCACACGACTTGCCCATGTCCCCGCTTGTGTGGACCGTCGCTCCCAGACTCAGTTTTTCGTGCAAATCCGAGCAGACCGAACCAGATTAAATAAAGACAACCTCGCTCTTTTAATCCTTGACCGCAAACACTGGTGTTTCTGTGCCCCGGATTTCTGAAATTCTTGGCTCGGGGACCCAAGGCAGGGGGAGGGTGGGTAGCAGCTTGTAAAAACTTCCCAAAGCAGAAGCCCGAGCTCCTCCCCGCTCCCTGGCCCCAAGTGACACCTGGATTCCAGGGAAGGGGAGCAGCCAGAGAAGAGTCCCCAGGGGCTGGGGGCGCCCCCCAGGGGAGGCTTGGGTCGCGGGCTCCAAGCACCGCCGACCCTCGCCAAGGAACGGGCTTCGCTGCCTGGACACCCCGCAGAACGCCCCTCCCCATCCCCGTGCTCGTCTATTTAGAGCCCAGCCCGGGAGCTCCGGGGATTCTGGGACTTGTAGTCCCTTCGCGCAGCCCCAGGCGCCGCTGCGACCCGGGACTCGGACTACATTGCCCAGGGAGCTTCCCGGCCTATATAAGGCGCCAGGATCCACTTCAAAGTGCAGTAACCATGTGGATGTGCTGCTGAAGCGTTTCCTCAGGCTCGCTGGGGTGGGAGGAGAGGAGGAGGAGGTGGTGGAGGGAGGCAGGGGGAGGAGAGCGAGAAAGCGCACGCCGAGAAGAGGTGTGGGTGTTCCGCTTCCATCCTAACGGAACGCGCTCCCTCTTCGCGGACATGGGACCCAGCGGCTGCTAGCCCCTCTCCTCGCCCTGCTCCCCCAAACCGGCGTGGCTCCCCGGGCACCAAGGTAGCGGTTGGGGCCGGGCCGAGGGCGCGGGGAGTTGGCACTGGCTCCCGGGCGTAGAAGTTTTTGCCCCGCTCTCTGGGAGTTCTTGGTGGATATGCATGCACTTGGCATGCATTTGGGTGTG
>RJWJ010044921.1:0-11965 GCA_004363605.1 Indri indri
TATACACACAAACATAAACACAGACAACCTCTTGAAGCAAACAATAGAAGCATGTGACAGCAGTTGCCTCTGCAGAGAAAAACTGTCATCCTGGAAGTTAAAAGAGGGAAATTCACTTTTCACTGCATACCCTTTAGCACAATTTAAATTTACAAGTACACATATTGTTTTACTTTTAAAAGCAAATAAACATTTAATAGATGAAAGTTTCTACCATACATATTTTTTACATGTGACAGACTTTAAAGAAAGAAAACAACTAAAGAATTATTTACTTACAATTCATCAGGTCTATAAGGAGGTGGACTTTCCAAAGGCCTTGATGACATGGCTGATGTTGATGGTCACCTGATGTTCAGGATGAGCAATGCCCAGCAGCTCCCAAGATAAGCCAATCTAAGCAACAAATGTAGGGTAATGGCATTACTACTGGGCTCAGAGTTTCCTTGCATCACAAAGAAAACTAATGATACCAATCTCCAAGTAACCACTCAATCCACAGGTATTTCCTTTATCCTTTCCATTGTTATTTTTACATACTGGACCATTAATTCCTTGAGCACAGGAAATCACTGAGCATAAGAATTATTCAACCTGGGCCAGGCTCGGTGGCTTATGCTGTAATCCTAGCACTCAGGCAGGCCAAGGCGGAGGATCGCTTGAGGTCAGGAGTTCGAGACCAGCCTTGGCAAGATAGAGACCCCATCTCTACTAAAAACAGAAAATTAGCCAGGTGTGGTGGTTGCCTATCTGTAGACCCAGCTCCTCCAAGGCTAAGGCAAGAGAATCGCTTGAGCCCAGGAGTTTGAGGTTGCTGTGAGCTAGGCTGATGCCATGGCACTGTAGCCCAGGTAACAGAGCGAGACTTTGTCTCAAAATAAATAAATAAATAAATTATTCAGCTTGGTATTCCTCATAGCACCCAGCATCATGTCCTGCACATCCCTGGCATACAAGTATTTTGTAGACTTGAAATTCTCAGTTATAATAATGATAATTTCACAAATTGTTATTTTATAGCATAGGTATAAATGATATTTTTAAAGTCACTTCAAAAACCAAAGACGTGTAAAGAAAATATATTTATTATTTCACATTACTTCTGAAAGTTTTATGTAAAATGAGAATGCATATTAAAATGCATACACAGTAGTGTCTATGGCCTTCTGATTTCAAGATTGTTCTAAGCACCAAAGGAGGCAAGAAAAGCTTCATCTTTCTCTGCTGCACCCCTTTTAATAAAAGGATTTGTTCTGTAAAACTTGGATTCAGTCAAAAGGCCACACTTAAGGACCTAAAAGGCCACAGGTTCCCCACCGGACACAGTTCTTGGGAAGGTCACACACAGAGAAAACTGTGACAGCTTCAGGCATCATTTAGGGCTGAACTACACAATGAAGACTCCCAAGGGGATAACTGGGGAAGACTTAAAGAGGAGCAGCCAGAAGCTGGGGTCCCAGAAGGAAGGAAGGGCATCTAAGCTGGTCTGGTGCTGACACACATGTGGCTGGCTTACAGGACAATAAGGAGACCAGAGGGGAACATGTTGGAATGCTGTAATCTCCTAAAATAAGGCTACGGTGAGAAGATAGAGGGCTCTAAAAGTCTAGTGGGAGCTTCTCATCTCATTCAGGTGGAAACGGGGAGCCAGTTTGAGGTTCTCAGCAAGGAAAATATAAATGAGTTTGACCAGATTTGAAGCTCAAAGTGAAGAGAGTAAAAAAGAGCACCTGGGGCCAGCAGCAGCACACCCTGGTGTGAGGTGACCACAGAGGACTAGCTCAGGGGCCAGGGAAAGGGAAGGATACCTACCCATGTGCCAGGTGCTTTACATAAAATTCTCATTTCATCCTCAAAACCAGCCTCTGTGGTTGATTAGCCACTTTACAAATGCAAAGAGGGTCACAAAGAGATGTGAAGTAAATGCAGAAGGTCATATGGAGGCCAGTGTGTCACTGAGACATATCTTGAACCCAGAAGATCTCATGTCCTTTCCACTATCACAGCTTTAAAAAATGAGTCCTACTTGGGATACACTAGCTTTTGTATGGAATGGACATTTGGTCTTAATGTCCACAGGGAGTGAAGCTGGAAGTCATCTGCACCTAGGTCCACAAGTGCATCCAAGGGCACTGAGAGCTCTCCAGGAGAAAGACAGTCTTAGCCAGATGTGGTAAACATTCAATTCCAAAATGAAAAAGGTTTAACCTGGAAAATCCAGTGTTGGAGACACTGCCAATGTACGTCACCACATTAGCTACAGCACTTCATGTCTCTCCTGTTAGCTATGTTGAAACGTTAGGTAGTTAGCAAGGGATTCTGGGTCTACCAGGGATGAAAGTGGGGGTTGTTGCCTTGTGCAATTGCCCCACCTGGGAAGAAGGACAGGAATGGGCCCCAGATCCCCATCTTGGTCCTGCCCCACCTTAATCCTGCCCTGAGCTACTGCCACACCTGGGGGAGGAGGGAATACTCTACGAATCTGCCAATCAGAACTTAGCACACCAGCTGCAAAAGAATGCAGAGGACTCTCTAGCCCACAGGCCAAGCAGGATAGGTACAATAGAGTCTGTAAATTAAACTAGAACAACCCTCATGCGTAGTTAAGACTCAGGTCATGCAATTCCCAACTGTCCAGTCAAAGAGCTACAAGTAGAACTACCACTGATCCAGCAATCCCATTACTGGGCATCTACCCAAAAGAACAAAAGACATTCTATCAAAAAGACATCTGCACTCAAATGTTTATAGCAGCACAATTCACAATTGCGAAGATGGGGAAACAACCCAAGTGCCCATCAATACATGAGTGGATTAATAACATGTGGTATATGTATACCATGGAGTTCTACTCAGCCACAAAAAACAATGGTGATCTAGCACCTCTTGTATTATCCTGGATAGAGCTGGAGCCCATTCTACTAAGTGAAATATCCCAAGAATGGAAAAACAAGCACCACATGTACTTGCCATCAAATTGGTATTAAGTGATCAACACTCATGTGCACATATAGTAGTAACATTCATCAGGTGTTGGGCAGATGGGAGGAGGAGGTGGGGATGGGTATATACACACCTAATGGGTGTGGTGTACACCGGGGGATGGACATGCTTGAAGCTCTGACTCAGGTTGGGCAAAGGCAATATACATAACCTAAACATTTGTATCCCCGTAATATGCTGAAATAAAAAAATTTAAAAAAAGACAACATACAGAAGAGTACAAAAATATAAGTGTACATAGCCCTGTAATTAGTACCCAAGTCTCTATAGTCAAATGGTGAAATATACACATAAATTTAGGCCAAGATGTTACAGTGCTATGAAAGGGTAAAAATTAAGATTGTCTTCCTAACTGACGTTCAGAAAAAGAACATTAAGAAAGACTGAATTAAAAAAAAGAAAGAAAGAAAAACAATTTAAACACTATTAAATGTGGAACCCCATTTCTGAAGCTGAATGTCAAATAGTGACAAATTCTGACCTCAGAGGAATTTTATCCCTTCTATGCCTATGATTCATTCATTCAAGTCTATCCCCAAAATTCCAGGCTCAGAAGCAGTTTCTGAAAACTCTACATTAATTCAGACAGGCTGAAGTTGTCAAAAATCCAAACAAAATCTCTTTTCAAACTGCTATTTGCTGGATTCAGCGTTGTCAAGTCTCCCCAGTAACAGAGATTTTACACTGTGAAGCAAATAATTTTAGAAAGCTCATTAAGAACAAGTCAGGCCACACCAACTTCATTTCCTTGTTTGAGAAGGTTACCAGACTGGTAGATAAAGGGCACGTAGAGGGAAAGAATCCCGGGAATCCTGAGTACCTCCTCCTAGCATGGTTGAGCAGATTCCCAAGGACCTGAACAATGGCACCTAATTAGCGCAAAAGAATGGGCCATTTATGTTCACCTGGTGGGAGGTCTCCAATGGTAACCACAGGCAAAGTGGAAGAGACAAGCTCATCCAGATTTGCAGCTAACCAAATACTGGAAAGGATAACTAATCCACTGGCTAGAAGTCCACCAACACTAATCAAGATCTCTGTAAGGTCAGAATGGCGAGTTAAAACCAACCTAGTGGATTTAACAGCCCCACTTACTAGCTCACAACCTGACACAAGTTCCTCATCTTCTCCGAGCCTTGGTGCCCTCCTCTGTCACAGGGAAGAATAATCCAGACCTTTGGGCTGGGCTAAGTAAGATGATGTCTTAAAGAAAATAAGCAAATGCATTCACAGTAAGGTGGTTATATTGAAGGTGAGAAATTTCAGTGTTTAGACACTTGTAGGTATATTGTACCCATTTTCAAATGGAGTTGGCCCTCCCTATCTGAGGGTTCTGCATCTGCCAACTCAACCAACCTCGACAGAAAATATTTGAGGGAAAAAACAAGAAAAGATGATACAACAATAAAAACAATACAATTTTTAAAAATACAGTATAACTACTTATGTAGGGTTTACATTCAGTTTTATAAGTAATCTAGAGATGAGTTAAAGTATATGAGAGGATATAGGTTACAGCAAATGCTATACCTTTTTACATCAGGGACTTGAGCATGCTCAGTTAATAGCTGCTCAGTGTAAAAATTACATTTCCCTGGCAAGAATTTCAACAAAAGCTAACAAGCTATCCCAAACCTAGGCAGTATTCACAGAAATAGTACTCAGATCTAGGAAGGATACAGTTATTAAAAGGAAACAAAACCTGAAATTTGTAGATCACATTCTAAACCAGGTACCTCTCCAGGAGGGTGACTAAAATTGTTAAGAATCTAGAAACACCATGTTGTAAGACAAACAATTGGAAGAACATGACCTGTGTGACCTGGAGAACTGAACATTAGAAGGACCACACTTGAAGCAGCCTTGAAGTATCTGAAGAGCTGTCTTTGTTGTCCTAGAAATGGTTAAAAAACAAAACCACACCAAAACCCACAGGGTTGGATTTCATCTCAATGTTAGGAAGTCTCTCCCTCGCCCAGACCCCACACCCTCTCCAAAAATAACAAACAACAATTTGAGCTCATGCCATTTATGCAAAGCTTAAGTTATTTGATATTTTTTGGAGACTGGACTGGAGGACTTCTAAGTTCTCTTTCAAGGTAGAGTCTTTGACTGTGCTTTAAGGCCAGGAGCCAAAGGAGAAAGAGGACCAGTGCTCAGCACAGCAACATTAACAATATCTGGTCAATAAATATGTGTTGAGTGAATAAAAAATGAGTGGAGAGGCCACTAAATTTGGCCTAAGAGATCCACTGTTCACCTTCACAAACCTGTGGCCAAGAAGAGTGACAGGGAAAGAAGTCAGACAGCTAAGATAATAGTCAGGGGCAAAAGGGAAGCCGCAGATCCTTGCTGAATATGTTAAGCTGAAAACCAACATGTTAAAATATAAAAAACGTTTCCACCTGGAAAATGTCTAACGAACAAAACCTGTCTTAATAGAAAACCAAGCTAAGACGAAAAAAAGTATAAAAATGCTTTGCCCTCAAATTATTGTTTAAAGAAAACTGTCAATAAGTGAAAAATAAACTTTATTATATTTGAAGGGAGTCTGTTCCTTTTAGATCACATGCAGCAATTGTCCACCGCCTTTAAAAAGTTCAAGTTGTACATGATATTGAATGATTCTATTTAGATTATAGGCACATCATTAGTAAATTGCCTCAAATTCTGAAATTAGGCAGATCTTGTAATAGACTAGCTCTGTGTCAGAAATTACTTTTTTTTTTGAGACAGGGTCTCCCTCTGTTGCTTGAGCTAGCTAGAGCGCAGTGTCATCATTGTAACTCACTGCAACCTCAAACTCCCAGGCTCAAGCTATCCTCTTGCCTCAGCCTCCTGAGTAGCTGGGGCTACAGCTGTGTGCCACCATGCCCAGCTAATTTTTCTATTTTTTTGTAGAGACAGGGGTTTCATTATGTTGCTCAGGCTGGTCTTAAACTCCTGGACTCAAGCAATCCTCCCACATCCTCCCAAAATACTAGGATTACTAGTGTGGGCCACCATGCCTGGCCAAAAATTGCATTTTAAATAAGCTCTCAGATGATACTTAAGGACGTCACATATTTGAGAATCACTGTTTACAACGAAGATATCAATCCAAGAAGGGCACTGATCTTGCAGGAGTCTAGAAAGCCCAGATCTTTATACAGCAGGCACCCGCTATTCAGGTCTCAGATCAAATGTTACCTCTTCGGAGATGCCCTCACAGTTGCTCACTCCATCACAGCAATTTTTTTTTTTTTTTTTTTTAATTTTTGGAGCAGGGCAGGGGAGCAGGCAGGGACTTTGCAGCCCTGCACCCTGGAAGCCCAGGAAGCTGCAAAGTCCCGGCCTGCTCCCCTGCTCCCCTCAACATCACGGCAAATTTGTTTTATTTTCAGAGCAAATTTCCCCCTCATACCTAAAATTATTATTTTTTTCTTTCTTTTTCAGTGCTACCATCTCCACCCCATCTGGAATGCCAGCTTCACAAGCACTAAGATGTCTGTCTTGACCATGACCTATCCCTGGTCCCTGGAACAAAGTGATGTTTAATCCACACTTGATTACTATTAATAAAACCAACAGTCCATATTGGAGGTGGGATTTCAATCCAGCAGTGAATGCCTTGAAGTTTTCCATACAGTTAACATCTAGTAAGTGTGTTTTTTTTCCAAGTTCAGCTCAGCAAAAGTAGTTAAGTGCTGAGAGTATGAGGGAAAGGGGGAAAAAAAGTACAACAGTATAGGCATCACTTGGGAGCTTGTTAAAAAGGCAGAATCAGCTGGGCGAGTAAGCTCACGCCTGTAGTCCTAGCACTCTGGGAGGCCTAGACAGGAGGATATCTTGACCTCAGGAGTTCAAGAACAGCCTGAGCAAGAGTGAGACCCTGTCTCTACTGAAAATAGAAAAAATTAGCCGGGCATGGTAGCGCCTGCCTGTAGTCCCAGCTACTCAGGAGGCTGAGGCAGGAGGATCGCTTGAACATAGGAGTTGGAGGTTGCAATGAGCTATGAGAACGCCACTACACTCTAGCAGGGACAACAAAGGGACACTCTATCTCCAAAAAAAATAAAAGAAAAGAAAAGAAAGGCAGAATCCCAGCCCCCACTCCTGACCTATGAATCAGAATTTGTATTTTAACAAGATCCTAGGTGATTCATACCACAGTCAAGATTGGAAACACTGGGTTACAGAACAGTGCAATGCTAGAGGCTAAAAGGCATAACAGAAATCTGCACCATTTAGTCTATTTCCATAAATAATAATTTGGATGAAAAAAGCCCACTAAATATTCTAATCAAGTAAGCCTTAAGCAACTGAAGAAAACTTCCAGGCCAGGGGCTGTGGCTCACATCTGTAATCCTAGCACTTTGGGAGGCTGAGGTGGGAGGATTCCTTGAGCTCCGGAGTTAGAGACCAGCCTGAGTAAGAGTGAGACCCCTTCTCTACTAAAAATAGAAAAAATTAGGCCAGGCGCGGTGGCTCACGCTTGTAATCCTAGCACTCTGGGAGGCTGAGGCGGGAGGATTGCCTGAGCTTAGGAGTTTGAGACCAGCCTCAGCAAGAGCAAGACCCTGTCTCTACTATAAATAGAAAGAAATTACCCAAACAACTAAAAATAGAAAAAAAAATTAGCCGGGCATGGTGGCACGTGCCTGTAGTCCCAGCTACCAGGGAGGCTAAGGCAGGAGGATCACTTGAGCCCAGGAGTTTGAGGTTGCTGTGAGCTAGGCTGACGCCATGGCACTCTAGCCCAGGCAACAGAGTGAGACCCTGTCTCAAAAAAAAAAAAAAAGAAAAAGAAAAAATTAGCCGGGCGTGGTAGTGCCTGCCTAGACTTCCAGCTACTCGGGAGGCTGAGGCAGGAGGATCACTTGAGCACAGGACTTTGAGGTCGCAGTGAGCTATGATTATGCCACTGCACTCTAGCTTGGGCGACAGAGAAAAAAGTAAAGCAAGAAAAGAAAACTTCCCTCTGTGAGGTTCCCAAGATGGTGAAAGATATTATATGGTTAATTTATGTGATTAAAAGTAATCTTTTATCATTGTGAAATGCAGTAATCCCAACATTATCTTTAGAAAACAGGAATTTTACCACATCAAGCAAGATGCAGGAAAACTTATTACCAGGCCATGGGGACTGGTTCACGGTAGAGAAACCCACAAAAATTCCCCAAATCTGGTTTTGGTGCTAGAATATCAAGGACTGCTGTTTCTGATATACTTTCCCCGATTAGCTGAAGCAGTCTGCAAGCCAGCCCATCTGCAACATGTTTCCCCCATAAGGGTTCACTCGTTTTTAAAATGGAGTTCTAATAAGATCTGCCTTTTAGCGTTGTTGGTATGATTAAATGATACAAAATACAAAATGCTTTTAGCAAAGTGCCTCATATATAGGAGGACTGCCCATTATTTCTCCAAATAGCCTGGAAGCTGCAGAAAGATAGAGAATCTGTTTTACCGAACTTCCTACCCTCCTCTCCATCTCCTAACAAAGGAGGCACCTAATTAATAAATGCAAAACTACAAAAGAAAAAAAAAGGTTGCTTTGTCTGAGGTGAAATCTATTCCTGAGGCCCCATCATTTAAAATGTCTATTTTACAGCACCACTAAGAAAATAAAGATTCGTATGTACAGTGCAAAAGAACTACTGTTACACTTGGGAATGCGTATTTTGAGAACCTACCTCCGTCTGGATGAACTAGTTTTCAATCACAGTAGGAATCACCAGAACTGCCTTAACGGGAAGCGTTTCTGTTTTCCAGGGATCTCAATAATACACCTGCTGTGCGTGAGGGCCACACACTAACCTGCCTGGAGAGCTGCCGCTTCCCCACCCTGGGTAACTCCCCAAGTGGGCAGTTTGCCCGGCGAGCCCCAGGTCCCGCCTGAGGATGCCGCGGCTTCTCCTCGGACTCAGTCGCTCCACTGAGGACGCGAGGGGCTCGGAGTCGCTCCCAGCCCCAAGGTGCAGAGGCCATTTTGCCCCTCAACCCCCCGCCCCGAGCACACTCTCCCTGGCGCAGGCGGCGTGTGGGCGGGCTGCACGCGGGGCTGGCAGACCCTGGAAGTCTAAAACCCCGCGGCCGGCGGGGTGCGGGTCCCGGCGTCCGTGCGCCCCGCGACGCCCAGGAGCAGCCCGGGCAGGGCGCGCCCCGGCCGGCCGAGCAGGCACCACCCGGAGGCAGGTCCGCCCACCTGCCCGGCAGCCTTTTTGGTCACGGATGAGCATGCGAAGCGCGAGCAGCTTCCCTCGAAGTCCAGCCTCACTCGAAATTAACTGCCCGCCCCCCAGCTTAAATCGACGCGGGTTTACACAACTCCCACTAAGTGGATTCGACATAGGCAGTGTGGCCTACACCGTGACTCCAGGAATATTTCACAGATTAAAGTTGGCCACCCCCTCTCCCTAGGATACCCAAAGGGGTGTGTGGGGGAGAAAAGGATGAGGTCTCCCCTGGATCTAAGCCTCCCCGGCCAGCGACTGGCTCATGTGCTCCAGCCCTCGGGATAGGACCCCCCAGGAGCCGGGCGCAACAATCCCCCCCTTGAAGACCACAAAAACTGCAGCCCCAGAGCTGATGGCAAGATTCTCGCTGCTCACTGATCTACCGCTCCCATAAAAGCGAAAAGTTGTCCGCGACGCCTGGGCACTGGTAGCTTTAAGCCTTTCCCGGGAATAAAGCACATCGCCGGTTCCAAGTCTCCCCTCGCCCCCGGAGGCAGCCTCCCAAGTCACTCGGCGGTGCTCTCCGCGGACCCGCACCTCTCGGGTTCCCGCGAGCTCCAGCCCACAGGCGAAACCGCCACCGAAACCAGCGCCGAGCGTCCTCCGTCCGCGCCTCCCCCACCAGCCACAGGCGCCGCAGTCCCCCCGCAGGGACTCTCAGGCTACCGTGCACCCCTGGCACCGCGCCCGACTCCCACCCACTCACCGCACCTGGGCCCGACCCACCTGGGGCCGCAGGAGCCAAGGAGCGCTCTCACCTGGCCGGCGCGCCAGACGCAGCGCGGACCGCCAGCTAGCAGCTAGGGACAGGGCTGGGGACTCAGCCCTCCCCCTTCCCCTCCTTCTCCCCACCCCGGCCGCCCTGCCCCCGGGCATGCGCACCAACTCCAGGCCGGGTGGAGGGGTGCTGGAGGCCCGCGACCCCGCGCTGGCGAGTCCCACCTGCTGCTCCAGGGACTGGCTCCTCGGCGCTCTGGCTCGCTCTCCCGGGAGTCCTGCCGCCTGCGCCAGAGGAAGCAGGGAGGGGAAAGCGGGCGCTGGCGAGAAGGTGTGGTGTGGCCGGCCTCCTTCCTCAGTGACCCATTCACCTGAAACTCGGATGGGAGGGAGGGGGAGGAAGGGAGCGGTGGAGGAGGAGGCGGGGAGACTCAGCCCTTCTCCATACACCCTTCCCGCGCGGTGTTAAAGGAACAGCGCTGCGTTCTGGCCCCTGGGGAGGAGGCATAGGGGGGACGCAGACGAGGGACTCGGGCTATCCAGGAGCAGGAGGTGGTCCCGCACCACCTGGAGAAGCGCCCCGAGCTCCGCCTGCTTCGGGTAGAACCGTGGAGTGTTGGACTGGGAGAGGCGGGGTAAGGTCTAGGGGGCACTGTTTTCCTCCTGAAAGAGGGTCCAAGGGTGCTCAGCACAGGACACGTTCCTGCTCCCAAAGTTTGATTAAACTTTTATTGCAAAATATCCAAATGTGTTGCTCCAACGAACGACTTCTGGAAAAATTTCAAGTCATGCGTAAGTTTTGGAGCTGTTTCTGAATCTCTGGATTCAGAAAGACAATTAAGTGGTTCAAATGAAGGTAAACTGCTGTAGACACTGGTGTCAGTTCGCCATCAAGCAAGCCAAAGTTCATAATATGGTTTACACATCACCACTTCAGGGTCTTCTCCTCCCCACCCCCGCCCCAAATGTAATTGTGGTAGGATTGAGAGGGGAGAATTTGAACTACTTTAATATTCTCTCAAAAACAAAAACAAAAACAAAAAAACCTTAGTTCTGGTTGCTACGTTGCATTTGTTGATCTGGATGCTGGTTCCACAGGAGTGTCCACTTTGTAAAATTCAAAGTGTACACTTTTATGTGTTGTATCTCAATTTTTTTTTTTACAAAATTGTACTGCAGGATGTGACAATTTTAGTTCGAATTTATCTGCATCGAAGGCTAAAATTTAGATTTCTTAAATCCTGCTTCCCTTTGTGTTCCAATCTGGAATGTCAGCATTGCTAATAAATTTCTGTCCAACCCAACCACTTCTTTACCTTTAATTAAGTGGTTAGAGATGTGACTCTCCCATACCTTAGCTCTTAAGGCACAATTCATAATTAAGGAAGTAAAAGCATTATATAAATATGAGGTATTTTAAATGATGACAGCTTTAATAGGTAATTAATTTAATTGGTATTTTTTCGTGGAAGTCATTGCTATAATTACTTTAATATGACCATGTAGTTTTTGAATGATGTAGTTTAAACTGGTATTGTTAACACTGGGGAAGTCAGGTTAATCCTCTTAATGTTCAATGTCAGATTACCAAAATCTGCAAACATTCCGTTCGGTTTATAATTAAACAAGGGAACATTTCCTAATACTCTCAGATTTGTAAACACATTTCTATTATTTTATAATGTATTTTGACATGTTCTGAAGAGGAGATCTTAAGAGTTTTTTTTCCACTTTATAAAAGAAATAGAGTTCACATACCAAAAAATTCACCCTTTTAAAGTGTACATACAATTCAGTGATTTTTAGTATATTCACAAGGTTGTACAACCATCACCACCATCTAATTCCAGAACGTTTTCATCACCCCAAAAAGAAACCCCATACCCATTAGTAATCACTCTCCATAGTCCCTCCCCCTCAGCCCCTGGCAACCACTAATGTACAATCCGCCTCTGTCATTTTGTTTATTGTGGACATTTTATATGAATGGATAATACAATATGGGGCCTTTATGCCTGTCTTTCACTTAG
>RJWJ010044922.1:0-11964 GCA_004363605.1 Indri indri
ACTGGAGCAGCGCCCAGTGGGGCCCTGGGTGGGAGTTTCCTAAAGGGCCAGGTGTCTCCGAAAAACCCACAAAAACCCCACAGAAGCGTCAGTGTGTGGGTGGCTGTTGCCCTCATAGGGTGTCACAACTGCACACTCCAAGGAGGTCCCCGCATCCCCCGCCAGCCCTGTCCACACCAAGGGTTGTCTAAAGGCTGGGGGTGAGAAGAAAGCACTTCCTAATGCCCCCAGGGCCAGCTCTTGTCCTGACACCTGTGTAACTCCATTTGTGGCCACCTCACATTACATTGTCCCCATTTTACTGATGTGGAAACTGAGGCCCAGAAAGGGGCAGAGAAACCCCTCCCCTTGCCACCCCCACGCCTCTGAAATTGCATAGCAAGTCCAAGGCCTGGACTCTCCCCCTGCCCCACCCCTGTCCTTACAGGCTTTCCTGCCCCCTCCTGGCAGGCCAGCCCAGGGCTTGCGCCACTCAGCTGCAGTCTGGCTCCACTGCTTGCCAGCTGTGTGACCTGAACGAGTCACTCAACTTCTCTGTGCCTCTGTCGCCTTATCTGAAAGATGGTGATGCTAATTCTCACCTCACAGGGCCCTTGGGAGGATGCGCGAGCAGCTGCGTGCAGGCGTTTGCTGCTCCTCCCACATATCCCTCCGCTCGGCTTGTCCTCTGCCCTCCCTGGCAGACTCCTACTCTAACTTGCAGGCCCAGTGGGCTGTGCCCTTCCTCTAGGAAGTCAGGTCCTCTGTGGCCACTGCCTGCTGAGGCTGACTCTGGAAGCACTGGGACTGTGTCGCGCCCCTGCGCTGGGGCTCCTGCACAGGCAGGGGTGAGAGTGGGTGCTCAGGAAAGGAGTGGGCCTGGCACAGGCACGAGGCCTTCTGGAGCTCCAGCCCCTCCCCACCCACGCACCCTGGGGCTTTGTGCGCTGAGTCAGGTGTGGAGCTGGAGTTTCCCCGCAGCTATTTTGGGACCAGAACAGGTGCTGAGGTTAACCAGGAACACACCGGGACCCCGCCTCAGGCAGGCTGGTCAGGGGTCTGACCCCGTCCCTGCTCTGTCCCAGGTACAAGTGGCCGGAGCCGACCCCAGGGGCATCGGCGGCTCCCAGCTGGCTGCCAGAGTCTCACCCCAGCCACTGGGGTTGCTGCACAGGCCTGGCCCAGCGCTGCCTCTTTGGGCCTCTTTTCTCCCCACCGGAGCGAATGGAAGCCCCTGCTCAGGGCTGCTGGCAGCTCCAGGCCTTCCAGCCTTCCAGCTGTCGCCACACCATTTCCTCCACCTGAAGGCCCCGCCCTGAATGGCCAGCCCTCGGGGATTGCGTCCACCCCGTCCTGCCACCTGGACATCGGCTTACAGATGCCTCGGGGCTGGGCCAGGCTGTGGCCCTGGGCTGGACCCTCCATCTCCCTCCCTTCTCCCGTACCCCTTCCTCTCCCTGAAGGCCAGAGGGGCGGAAACCTGCCCGGCTGCACACAGCCACGAGGGCACAGCGGGCCGGGAGCCCAGGCAGAGAGGCTGGGGACCTGAGTGGGGTAGGCCATGCCCAGCACAGGAAGCCAGAGGTGGTGGCAGCTTTGGAAATAACTCAAAGACAGATAAAGGCCCCCCAGCCCTGTACCTCTTTTCGCTTCCACCCCACAGCCACACACGTCACAGTCCCAGTCTGCCCCGCCAGCCTGCCACCGGTGTCTATATCTGACTGAGTCCTTCCCCTGCCCTAACACCCCCATGGCTCCCCACTACCCTGGCCCTGGCATTTGAGGCCATCCTTCCAGTCCCACATGCCACCGGTTCTCCCTCATTGCTTTCTCTTTGCTCATTCCGACTCTTTCCCAGGAATGCCTTTCTCTTTTCTACTTAGCCAGCTCATATACATCCTTCAAAACCTCACTCATTGCCACTTCTTCTGAAAAGCTTTCCCTGGTTAATCACCTGAATGCCTACTGTCTTCCCATGTAGTATTTTCTTTATGTCCTCTCTCTCCGAGAAAACACAGCTACTCTGACCCCTCTGTGTGTCCAGCATCCCCCGGGCTAGGACCCCCGGAGCTGTGTTTGGTGAATGAGTGAGTGGCTGTATCTTGGGGCTGCTTCGGCTGTCATTTAAAGCATACCCAGTTGGTTTCTTGTAGATTTCTTGGTGACCTATTCCTGTCTGGGGCTGGACTCTGCCCCACCCATTCTCAGGGCAGCAGTGTTGGATGCCATCTGCTGAGAGCCCAATCAGGGACTTCCTGGGGCCAGCAAGTCCCCAGGACACCTGGGCCCAGACACAACTCTCACTCCACCCTGGTCCCAGACTCTGCTCTGCCAACACAGTTTGCTCCCACATCCCAAATGCAGGGCCTGCAGAGTCTGTTTGCTGCCCAGCCCTCCACCCCTCTGTCACCACCCCCACTGCCCAGCTCCAACTCAGGACTGAGTCAGCCTCTCAGGGAGAGCTTTAGAACAGATTGGACAGTCTGGACAGATTAGAGCTCAGCCCTCCTTGGGTTACAGTTTCCTTGGGAAACTGAGGAACAGAGAGAGCAGGGACTTGCCTGAGGCCACAGAGCAGCCTGTGGCCCAGCCAGCTGAGAGCCCAGGCTCTGTCCTCTCCTAGGGCCCTGCTGGACATTCTCCGGCAGCCGGGTTCTCAGCGTTAAAGCTTGGGCTTGCCCTGACTCTGCCACCACTTTGGGCAAGCCCTCACGTCTGAGTCCCCTGTCTCTGCTTAGGGTGGTGGCTTCTGTATAGACTGAGGCCCCAGACAGATGGATGGGCCCAGGAGCGAGGGAGCCCCATGCGCAGAAGAGATGCCGCGCCCGAGGCCTCCACAGGCAGCTCAGCTCAGCCAGGGCCAGGCCAGGTGGGGACATACAGCCAGGGGCCTGGGAGGGGGATGGCAGCCACTCACGGGTGGGGCTTGACACGGATGTAGTTCTTGGGGACAAACCCCTCGGCACCCCGGAGCTCGGCCTTGTACCAGTTCTGGTCATCTTCCATGTTCAGGATCTGTGGGCAGGGGACACAAAGCCACTCAGTCATTGAGAAGGGACAGCTGTCACCTGCTGAGATCCTGCTGCACGCCAGGCCCCAGGTGGACTTCACCCACACCAGCTCCTGCACCCAGGAAAACTTTCAATCAACACAACACAGAGGGGATATCTCTCCTGTCAGTCCCGGAACAGGCTCTAATGTTGGCTGGGGGCCCTGGGACAGGGTCCTGCCATGGGCACAGGGGCTGAGTCAGAACCAGCTGCCTGAGCCCACAGTCCTTCCTGCCCGTTCCCTGGCCCCAGGACAGTCCATCCTAAAAGGAAGGTTTGGGGTGGCTGGAGCTGAACCTTCAGGCTCTGCCAATCAGACCCCCTGTAGACTGGAAGGCCTTGAGGAGCAGAACCGGGGACCTCAGTTCCTGAGCTGTGCCCCCTGAGCACGCCATGTGCTGAGCCTTGGGGTGAAGGTCGGATGTCCCCAGGAAGGTGAGGGAGCCCCAGCCTGAGCCCAGTGACTGCAGTCTCTTGCTTTTAAACAGCCCTTCAGTTTAAGCTCAGGGGTGAGGATTTAGTGGGGGATCTCAGGGACTGGGGAGCAGACAAGACAGGGAGCCCTTCGGGCTGGGACAGGCTGGTTCTCAGGCCCTGCCTGGTCTGCGGCCCCCTGGGCTCCTCCTCCACACCCCTGAGTCCCCGGTCGCCTCCAGGTGGGCCAAGAGGAACTGAAATAGCCAAAGCGGGTGGGGAGACGCTGCGGGTGGTCAGTGAAGCGACCAAGGCGGGGAGCGGGTCGGGGCTGGGGCTGGCGAGGCATGAGGCTCTTTCCTCCATTCCCCGGGCACACTTGCCCGGCATCACCCCGACCCTCATGCAACCCTCCAAGGTGGACATCACCAAACGTTATTTTACAGATGACGAAACCGAGGCCCAGAGAGGGGAAGTGACTCAGCCAAGGCCACACAGCAGGGGAGAGGCAGAGCCCATATGGTCAGCCAGGATTCTGAGCCTGGGGTCTTTGGCTCAGCTGGTCTAGCAGGGCCCAGCCCACCAGTGTTCACCCCCAATCCACCTCCTACTTTGTCTCTGGACCCAAGCCTGAGGGGATATCTCTCCTGTCAGTCCTGGAACAGGCTCTAATGTTGGCTCAATCCCAGTGGGGATATTTGTTGAGAGAAAGAGTTGGGTAGAGAAGACCAGGGGCTCGGGGCAGGCCAACACAAGGGCCGCAGCTCGGGCAGTGGGATTTGGCCAAGAGCAGCTGGGGTTTGCTTCCTCGGGCCAGGCCCTGTCTGTCCACCGGGCCAGGCTGAGCCCTTCCTTCCTGCCCCGCAGCCCGGGCAAGGTCAGCGGCCCCAGGGACAGACGGAAGCAGGTGGCTGACTCAGGAAAACTTTCACTCAACACAGAACAAAACAAAACAACTCCCCCAACCTAATGAGAAAATTTGGCCAGTAGGCTGCCTGCCATGGCTGGGCTTCAAGGAAGATGCCCTGGGGCCTGGGGCTCTCGGCCACTCTGCTCTGACGTTCTCTGTGGCCTTGACACCAGTGTCCTCATCTGTTAGATGGGCGCACTTGTGGCCTACACGGAACGTGGCAGTGCCTTGTGGACTACAAGGTCCCGTGTGGACACAGGAACATGACGGATCGTATTGATCCCTGTTTTGTCTTGTTTCCCTTTCATCTCCGCTCGGAGAACCCAGGAACGTGCTCATTGGTCACATGGCTTCATTCTTACTGTTAACGTTGTTCAAAAGCCCCAGTCCCTCTGAGACACGGGAATGCCCACGAAGGAGAGAGACAGCTCCTCTCCGCGGAACCATCACCGCTTGAGGTGAGACACGCCGTGGCCTGCCCCGGTGAGCCTTTGCCCCTGCAGCGCCCTCCAGCCAGGCTGCCGCCCCCCTCACTGTCCCCTGTCCGATGCGTCACTTGGCAGCTGTTTACTAAGCACCTGCTGTGTGCAGACACTGTGCTAGGCCCTGGCGATACAGCGTGGAACAAGGAACTTGCATTCCAGTGGGCGGAGACAGACCATAAACATGGAAAGAAACAGGCCAACAAGACAGTCAATGCAGTGGCAAGTGCTCTGACAACACGCATCAGGATGACACAGATGAAGACTGCCTGGCTGGGGCAGGCAGACTGTCAACACGGGGCAGACGGAGTGGTCAAGAAAGGCCTCTCTGAGGAGGTGGCGTGGGGGCTGAGACCCGAATTACAAGAGGAATCTATGGTGACAAGATGTGGGGAACAGTGTTCAAGGCAGAGGGCACAGCCAGCGCAAGGTGGGAGCAAGTTCTGTCCCTGACACAGAAAGAGCCAGGTGGGTACAGTGGCTCACACCTGTAATCCTAGCACTGTGGGAGGCCGAGGCCAGGAGTTCAAGACCAGCCTGGGCAATATAGTGAGACCTCGTCCCTACAAAAAAATGAAAAAGTTAGCTAGGCATGGTGGTGCACGCCTACAGTCCCAGCTACTCGGGAGGCTGAGGTGGGAGGATCGCTTGACTGCATCCCAGCCTGGGCAACCGAGCAGGTCCTGTCTCCAAAAACAAAAAAACAAAAACAGAAAGAAA
This sequence comes from Indri indri, assembly GCA_004363605.1. Taxonomy (NCBI): domain Eukaryota; kingdom Metazoa; phylum Chordata; class Mammalia; order Primates; family Indriidae; genus Indri; species Indri indri. The sequence continues at coordinate 5,556 of RJWJ010044922.1, forward strand.
GGAGCTGGAGGGCATAGTTTTGCCTACTACTGAAGGCTAAATCACGCAAACTAGTACCATCTTCACGTGGCCAGGCTCTGAGTCAGGGCCGCTGCATGGGGACCAGGCTGGGGGCCAGAGGATAACAGGAGGCACCAGCGAGCTCCTGCACCAGCCCGGGAGAGACACGGACACCCAGACTGCAGGAGGCGTTGCCGGGAGGTGTGGAGAAGGGTCAGAGTCAGGGTGGCTTTTGCCAGAGTTATGGATAAGATGCAGTGACAGGCTGCAGGGGGCAGGCGAGGGAGCCCAGGGTTGGCTGTGGGGGGTCTGCACCATCGGCCTTCCTCGTGGACACGTCCAGGAGGCCGTGGGCACCCTGTGTCTGGGTCTGGGGTCCAGGCTGTCCGTGGAGAACAAGGATGAAGCTGCCACCCCCATCTCCTCTCCAGCTGGCAGCAGTGGGGTACCGCGCACCCAGAAATGCTTGGCTGTTGCGGAGGGAGGCTTTGTCCCAGGGAAGGGACGCTTGGGGCCATGTGTCCAGAGTGAGACCACGAGCCTCTGAGCTTTCATCGGAGACCAAAATTCAGATTTGAAGAATGGGCTTCGCTGTGGCTCCTCTGCAGCGGTCCTGGCCCACAGAGGGCACCGCACAGAGACGGGAGCCCCGAGCTCAGCCCCCGCCCCCTGCTGGGAGGGGCCACCCTGCAGGGAGAGGACAGGGGACCACAGCTCCACATCACATGACATTTTTGCCGGTTACAGAAAGCGGTCCAGACTAGAGTGAGGTGGGAGAGGCACCTTGGTGTAACACTGAAGGGGACGCCAAAAAAAGGTACCAAGATTAAATAATATTTTAATGCAACATATTAAAATCAGAATGAATGCAAAAATCCGAATATGGGCATTAGTTACTAATAATGTATCAGTATCACTCATTAATTGTAACAAATGTGCCCGTTGCGTAGACGGTAACCACATGGGAAGCTGGGTGCCCAGACGTGGGAATCCCCTGTGTTACCTTCCAGTTTCTCTGTAAACCTCAAACTGTTCTGAGAAATAAAGTCTATCTAAAAGTTAATGCATCCACTACCCATCAAATCTTCAGTACAGGTGGATGTGACCTTTCTACTTGCACATCCCAGAGAGTGAAGGTGGCACACCTGGTCCTGCAAGGACCCCCACTTACTAGCAGAGCACCCAGGACGGAAAGAGTAAAGACAACACGAATCGCTCAGGGCCACCTCCCGGGAGCAACAGCTGCAGACTTAGCAAGACTTTTCTTTTAAATCTTTGTTCTACGCACAAATCAGTTTTCCCATGAAGTTAGTATCTATTGATTATCTGTGCAGAGCTGCCTCTCTGTGCAGACATTCGCTCTCCACTTTTTGCCACTTAATGTTGTGTCATAAACGTTTTTTGTTTGTTTGTTTGTTTGTTTTTTGAGACAGAGTCTCACTCTCTTGCCTGGGGCGAGTGCCGTGGAGTCAGCCTAGCTCACAGCAACCTCAAACTCCTGGGCTCAAGCAATCCTTCTGCCTCAGCCTCCTGAATAGCTGGGACTACAGGCATGCGCCACCATGCCCGGCTAATTTTTCTCTCTATATATATTTTTAGCTGTCCAATTAATTTCCCTCTATTTTTTTGGTAGAGACGGGGTCTCGCTCTTGCTCAGGTTGGCCTCGAACTCCTGAGCTCAGAACAATCCGCCTGCCTCGGCCTCCCAGAGTGCTAGGATTACAGGCGTGAGCCACCGTGCCCGGCCTCATAAACGTTTTTATGTCACTAACAGCCCTACAAAAGTAGCATTTTCAGGGGTTATCTAATCTTTTGTACCACCACCCCCAGCCCTCAGTCTGTGTGGCTCAGACAAACTCTCGCGGCACACTCTCCAGCCTCTGCCTGGCCTCCGCCCAGCCTGTCCAGTCCCTATAGGAACCAAACAGTCTAATACTCATTGCTCCAGTGGGGAGACTGAGGCCCAGGAAGGGGCAGTGACTTCCTTAGGTAAGTAAGCGACTGCTCCAGTGCCCAAGTCGTGGCATGGCCACCCCCTGAATCCTGAACCTGGCCCCTGGGCTCTGCTTTCACATGCAAACTGTGTGCGTGTGTGTGTGTGACCCAGGCTAGAGTGCAGAGGCATCATAACAGCTCACAGCAACCTCAAACTCCTGGGCTGAAGCAATCCACCTGCCTCAGCCTCCTGAGTAGCTGGGACTACAGACATGGGTCACCACACCTGGCTCATTTTTCTATTTTTTGTAGAGACGAGCTTTCAGTCTTGATCAGGCTGATCTTGAACTTCTGGCCTCAAACAATCCTCCTGCCTCGGCCTCCCAGAGTGCTAGCATTACAGGCATGAGCCAATGTGCCCAGCCACATTCAAATTTTAAAGCAAGGAAGTCTCCAGAAAGATATTCCACAGACCCATCTTCCTGGACCATCCTGAAAGACTGCAATGTCCATCAAAAGTGGCCCAGACAAGGAGAAACGAATTCTGGTATGACTCCATTTTCCCTTTTCTCCACAATACCGGGAAGCTCATTCTTGACGCTTACATCATAGCTACTTTAGCCCCACCAGGTTATCGCATGTACTTATTTCTTTCCTAAGACCTCCTCTCTCTCTCCCCACTTCCAGCCCCACTGTGTCTGTCGCTCTCTCTCTCTCTGTCACTCGCATTCTCTGTCTCAGCAATTGTCTTTTCACATTTTCTCCTGGAAAGCTGGGTGTTGATGCTGTGGTAATGTCTCCTTGAATCCTCACGACAGCCCCTAAAGAGGGAGCATTAATTACCTCCCCATTTCCTAGATGGGGAAACCAAGGCTCAGAGGGAGGAGGTGGCTTGTCCAGAGTCACATAACCACTAACTGGAGGCGCTGGGCCTGTCCTCCAGGGACCAGACTCTGCTTGGGGCTGTCCTAGGCCCCGTTCTTAATTCCACCCCCACTACATGCAGGGCCAGCTCAGCCCGGTTCCAGCTCCCTTACCTTGAGTGTGTCCCCCTTATTGAAGGCTAGCTCATCGCTCTCTGTGGCCTGGAAGCTGTACAGGGCCACCGACTCCATCCTGCTGACCCGAGGCTCCCGCAGCTGGGCTCGGAGCAGGCCGGCAGCTTCCTGCTTCCTCTGCAGTCGAGGACCGTCTTCCTTTGCTTTGAGTGCGTGTTTGTTCTTTTGAAGCTGAGACTGAGACTGCCCCGATTGGGGAAAACAGGAAGCAGAGACATGTCACAGAACAGGGAGGGCGTGTGCGCCAGCTCCGTCCCTAACTCAGACCCCAGAGGCCAGGTATAGCCCTTGGGGAGTCTCCCTGCAGCCCTGGGAGTGGGATTCCCTGTGCCCACGTTAGAGATGATAAAACTGAGGTGTCTGGAGAAGTACCTCAAAGCCGTCCTGACAGCTCAGGCACTGTGTCTTGTGGCCCCCGGTGGTGGCCACCCTCAGCAATTTGCCAGCCTGTCCTCCACATTTCGTAAACCCCAGTGCCTCTTGTGAGTCCCCAGCGCCTGCTACATCAATCCCAAGCTCCTTGCCTGGCATTCAAGGCCCTTCCAAGATACACCCCGCCCACCCCCACATGCAGCTCCTACACTCACCCTTTGTCATTCCCCTGCACTGCAGCCACAGCAGGGTTTCATCCCCAGCCCTTGGCACATGCTGCCCCTGCTCTTTCCTCCTTCTGCTCCTGAATATTCCTAGTCATCCATCAAAACCCAGATCAAAATGTACTTCTGGTTTCAACACTGGGTACCTTCAGTGGGATGTATATCCTAAGGTCAAAAAGAACTGCAAATAAATCTCAACCTTTCCATAGTGGGTTTGTTATGGGTGGTGGTATCGGTGTAGCAATTCTGGAACTATTTTGTGAGTATTGTAGGATAGAGCATGAATGGGTAAAAATAGACACGTTGTTTGGAACCAGGGTTCTTCCAGGAAAGAAAGGAGACACGAACGGGGAAGGAAAGGGAGGAAGAGCCCTCTGGTCTTGGATGAGAACTGGATGGATTGGTATAAAGTCAGATTTTTTTTTTTCTGCAAAGAAGTTTCTCTTTCTTCATTTAAATCAATACAGACTCATGATTTCCTGTTTTAGTCAATGGATTATAATCCACTACTATCATTACTTATCTTGATGCTCAAATTGTCCCTGATTTGGCCAGTGGGATCCCCTTCAAGCTGGCTCCTTGTCCTTTTGAACTGCCCCCATCATTTCCTGAACATGTCCTGACTGTCTGGCTAACAATAGGCTCAAGGCTCATCTTGAACATCTCTGCTCCAGCCCTGAGTCAAAGTCAGAATAAAAATGTAGAGATGAATCTCTACATTTAATGTTTCATTTGGGAAGGAAGAATTGCAATTCGGGCCATCTGTGCAGACCAGGTGGTCTTTAGCATGCCTGAAGGAAGAACAAAGAGAAGGTTAGAGATTTTATTAAAAAGGAGAAACATTATGTACTGCTCTTTGAGGAAGTTCATGGGCACCAAGGAGGGTGTGGGGAGCTGGCACGTTCTGGTTGGCGAGTGATGGTAGTGGGCAAAATTAGTCCTAGAATTGCAGCAAGTTATCTCACAAGCCATCAGTCAAACTGGTCTCAGTTTACAAGGGGTCTTTCAGCAGCCAGGCTCGAGGGAATTATATTCTTGGAGCAATGCCTTTTCTCCCCTGGCTTCTCAGCTCTGTTGTAGTTGCACATGACAAGAATGACCCAGTTAGAATGATTCACATCTGGAATCAACCCTCTCTGCAAGGAGATGAATGAAGGGATTTTAGTGGCAGGTGGGATTTGGGAACTAAGAGTGCTCAGGTGTTAGGTGAGCTTGTTACTGCTGCGGTGCCACTGCTCCCAGGCCCTCTCAGCAGCCAGGGTTAGGGCAGAAAATGTCATGTCTGTGCGTGTGTCTGTGAATTTTTAGAAATATATTTTCTAGTAGACAGAGCATCTCCTCGTCTATACTTATTTCCATGTCTATGGAGGTACGGAAAATAGATGAAAAACCATGGACTCAGTCGAATGTGAACTGCTGAACACAGGTGAAGGGTCAGCGGGTGGCACTGTACTCTTCTTATGGCTTTTCGGAAGGTTTGAATTTTTCCTATATAGAAAGTTGAGCAGATGTATGTGAATCCACAGTTATCTCAAAATAAGAGGTTTACTCTTTTAGAAACTTGAGGGGAAAGAAGAGAAGAAGACAACAGTTGCCCTCACCCACTATGGAGGCCCCTTCCCACGCGCCCGCTGTGCTCAGAGCACCCCCACTTTCCGCCTTCCCAGACGCGAAAGGGCGACAGGATGTTATAAGACGCCTCTTTCCGGCTCGGTTTAAGCTGAGGTTTCAGAGCCTCAGAATGATGCAAGAGGGGGTTGAGATCCACCCCCACCCCATACCTGAGGTGCCTCGAAACCAAAGGTGGGGAGGCTTCCCCTTATGAAGGTGAGCATGTGTCCCCTGGGGATTGTGGGCCAGACGGCTGGTTTATTTTGTCCTTTAGAAGTGTTTATTCTGGGCCAAGTCCTGTACAAAGAGGTAGGTAACTCTCCCAAAGGCTGACAGCTAGTAAGAGGCAGGGCTGGGGTTCAAACCCAGGCAGGCCTGAAGTCAGGTCCGTGCCCATAACGCCTGTGCCGTGTGGTCTCGGGCCTGAGGTTGCTGCACAAGACGGCTCCAGCCGGAGCGGAAGCCTGGGCTGCCCGCTGCACACTTAGCCCAGAGAGCCGAGGGAGGAGTGAGCAGCAAATCCCTGTTGGAGGGTAGACATGCCCCAATTTCCAGAGGCCAGATAGGACCCCACAAACAGGACTTAACCGAGAGTGTTACAGCCGTGCCAGGTTCATTGTCCGCTGCAAGAGGAAGCCAATGCACTGAGACAGCAGGGCTTACAGCAGAGAAAGAGTTCGACATCACAGGCGCCAGGCAAGGAGATGAGAGGAAGTTCTCAAATCCATCTCCCCAAGAATTTTTAAGGTTTTTAAAGATAGTTTGGCAGGCAAATGGCTAGGCAACTGGGTCTGCTAATCGGCTGGCTTGGGGGCGGAACCGCGAGGGTGTAGAAACTGTCCTCTTTGCTGAGTCCATTCTTGGGTGGGGTCTCAAGATCAGCTGAGTCAGTTCCCTGGTATGGGCCGCTGGTCTGGGTGGTCAGCTGTTCCACCGGAATGCAGGGCTGGAAGATTTCTCAGAAACTAGCCTTAGGTTTCATAACGGTGATGTTATCTGTGGCAGCAACGAAGAAAGCTGAGAATCTTTATAGCCATCAGCTATGTGACTCCTGAGTAGTGAGCGATTGATTACAGGACAGCAAGCCCAGGAACAAAGGCGGGGTGTATATATATTTCCCCTGCCACGGTTTCCATCTTGTGACCCTTTAATAATTTTATAAAGGGTGGTCTCAAGAGGACCCTTGAGGGGCGCAGCACCCCAACCGAG
>RJWJ010044923.1:0-11968 GCA_004363605.1 Indri indri
TTGGGCTGTCAACGGAAAAGAAGCCAAACTCTGCATAATAATTTAAAGACGTTTATTCTGAGCCAAATTTGAGGACTGTGGCCACGCCCAAGAAGCCTTGAGCAAGTGGTGTCAGTAAGGTTACAGTTTGGTTTTATACATTTCAGGGAGACAGGAATTACACGTAAACTCAAAAATCAATACGTGGAAGGTGTACATTGGTTTGGCCCAAAAAGGCGGGACATCTCAAGGTGGGGGCTTACAGGTTATAGGTGGGTTTAAAGACTCTTTGACTCGTAATTGGTTAAAGAAATGAAGCTTTGTCTAAAGGCTTGGAATGTTTTAAAATAAGGAGTTATTAATCAGAGATAAGATACCTTCCATACATTTGTGTGTAAACAGGACTTGCAGGTTTGTCTCAGATGGCCTTAGGCCAGTCCAGGGGTTACAAAGGATGTCTCTAAGAAAGGAGGGGAGGCAGGATGAGGCGTGTCTGACCTCCCTTCTCATAGTAACTCAGTAGGGTGTCCCCTTGGCCAAGAGGGGGTCCATTCAGTCAGCTGGTTGGGGGGAGGCCCTTAGGATTTTATTTTAGTTCACAGGGTTGCTTGTTGGGATGATGGAAATGTTCTAAACTTGATTGCACAAACTCGTAACTACACTGGAAACCACTGAATTGTACACTTTAAATGGGTGAAGTGTATGGCGTGTGAAATTCTATATCCATAAAGCTATTTTTAAAAAATGAAAAAAAAAAAGACATAAAATGTAACCAGAATGCACCTTCATAATATCCTGCAATAAAAATAAAAATTAAATTAAAAATTAAAAAAATCCACAGGCAACAAAATAATAGCTTTAAGACTTTATTGCCTAAATTTTAAAATATTGTCATCGCCACCTCTAGCCTAAACTGCTCATACTATATTTTATCTATGCAATAAACACTTAGAAAGCACCTAAAATATACTAGGCTTTATATTAAGTGCTTTAAAACATTAACCTATTTAATCTTTACAACAACCCTATCTATAAGTATTGTTATATATTCATTTTACAGATGAGGAAACTGCGTACTAAGTACTGAGAGGCTAAGTACTAGGCCAGGCTTAAATAGCCAAAGAGAATCTAAGCAGGAATTCGAACTCCAGCAGCCTGGCTCTTAATTAATCTAATATTAATCACTTGGTGGCTATTCTGACCTTTTTATTTGTTCTTCTGACTCCAATTGTCGAAGATTGGGATGGGGGTGGTATCTAGACAGAGAATTAAAAGGGGGATAGAGGAAAGGGTTTTAAAATAAGCAAATTTTTCATGATCATAAATTCATATTTATTCATAGTAGACATTGCAAATGATAGAAAATAAGATAAAAATAAAAATCACTCTTTTAGATAATTACTATTATAATAATATTTTGTTGTGAAATCGTTCAAGGCTTTTTTCTGTATATATGCAAACAAGGGTTTCAGAGAGCTGAAATCTTTCTATCTTTTTCTGTTTTATATCATGGACACTAACATTATCATTGAATATTCTTTTGAACATTATTTCTGGTGGCTACATAGCTTGAATCTGTAAGAATATGCCACAATGTATTTTATTGTTGAATATTTAGATTATTTCTATATTTTATTTCTTGCATCACAATAAATGTTTTAGCCCATCTCTGCTTATTTCTTCAAAATACGTCTCCAGGAATGAAATTACTGGGTCAAAGGATATACAAGATTTTAAGAGTTATTATAAACTCCTTAATAAATTGCCCTCCAGAAAAGCTGTAACAATTTGGAATAGAAGGGTAATTATTTTCTCCTGCCTCTAGCTTCTTCTTTAGATAGGTCACATCCCATCTAAGAGACATCCTGAGACAGATACCCACGGCAAACATGCTTCCACCCAATTCTATTTTACACTCCTAGCTAGAGTGAGCCAAATTAACTTTTGTTCTATGGTAGCAAACTGCAAACAGAACAAAACAGAACAAAGTGGGAGGTGGGGAGAGAACATACGTGCTGGCTTGGTTCTGCACAGTGAGGGCTTATGGTTTAGAAAAGCGATAACTTAATTTTAATTAGCCATCTCCACGTTCCAAAGCAATTTACATTCATTAATTTAGGATTCTCAATACAAATTTCTATAGCGTCTAGGCAGGTAAAACAGACCCACAATGCTGTAAGGCGAAGAAAAAACTGATGTGGGGAACTTTTTTCCCCTGTCAGGACTCGATCATTCTAAAGGGCAGCCCCCACTTAGCAACATTCGATCATGATCATGTGAGAAGGCAACTTCTGAATTGCAATTTTCCAATTCTTAAAGGGAAGCGAGGAATTTGGAATTTTTTTGTGCAATCTTCCAATTTTAAAATACTGGGAATTAATTCAATTCAAAAAATAGTGCATTAGGTATAGGGCATATTGTTTTTAATTTAACCTTTTAGAATTAATTCCATTTTACTGTACTTCCTTCATCTTATACCAGAATCTTCAAAGTGACCAAGGGAGTCGCTTAAGAAGAGTGGCTTTTATAACCAGTACTCGGCCTGGGAAGCAACTGGTATAGGTACTTAGAGGCCCTGCTGCCTGTCTTCCTCCCAGGTATTGATTACTGAGATGAAATGGGCTGTAAAGAGGAGGGCAGGCTGGACTAAGAGAGAGGAGAAACTAACTTTATAGAACTCTGTTATCACATACACGTTTATGAATGACTGCCACTTTAAACCTATCTAGTTACAGCTGAAACTTCCTAGGAAGAAAACCCATATTATCTATGACATGCTACTGCCAGATAATCCACGACAGTCATTGGATACTGCCTGCCCCATGATCTATTTTAATATGTCCCTTGACCTATTTTTATATTCCAGCACTAAAAAGTTAAACTGCAAGCTTACCAAGCCTGAGCATGTCATTTTCCAATAAAATACATTTTATTGTAAGTAGCTTTCTATCCCAGTTTCCTTTTTATGGGATAGTTTCCATTGCACAGAGGTACTGACTGATCTTCAGAAAGTTGAGAAATGGAAAAAGTCTTTAATGTATTGCAGCCTAGAGGTGATCCTTAACTTCTGACAGCTTGGAAATCACTTACACTCAGTGTGTGCATGGTCTCTGATCTTAACTCTTTCACTTTTGTGAGAATGGTATTATGTGGGTTATAAAAAACAAACACAACACTGGACAAAGCTACTAACATTAGTGCTCAGGAAAAAGTGGGCACATTGATTTCAATTCTTTGCCATAGGAATTCTTTCCTTAGCACCCTTCCAGATCATTACTCACTCCACTTGCTTCTCTCTTACAAAAATACTCTTCAGATATTGAGCTGTCTACCTTCCAGAAAACATAGGGTAGTAGACTTTTTACTGTCCCAGTCACTATCCTGCCTTATTCATATTTATCTGGGCTTGCCTAATAGCCTTGCAATCCTGATTGAGGTAAGAGAGTAAAACTGATCTCATGTAAGAAAAAATTAGCCGATCAAAATGAAAAGCTATTATCTTAGTCCATTTTCTGCTGCTATAACAGAATTCCACATACTGGTAAATTATTAATACGACAAAAGAAATTTATTTTGCACACACTTCTGGAGGCTGGGAAGTCCAAGGGCATGGTGCTGGCATTTGCTTGGCCCTGGCGAGGGCCTTCTTACTGCATCATCCCATGGGGGAAGGCAGAAGGGCAAGAAAGTACACATGCCAGAGAAAGAGAGAGAGAGAGAGAGAGAGAGAGAGAGAGATCAAATTCATAGCCTCAAGGTCTTTTATAATTGGCAGTAATCCATGCACGAGGGTAGAGCCCAGTGACCTAAACACCCCCCATTAGGCCCCACCTCACAACACTGTTCCAATGGAGATTAAGTTTTCCACACACCCTTTTGGGGGGACACATTCAAACCATAGCAGCCACTGAATTCAAATTCTCTAGTATTGTTTAATACAAAATTATTTGACTCTTTGAAAAAGACAGGTTTTACATGCCCTTTATTCTTTGCTAATAAAAACCAAGGAAAAGAAGAACAGTTCAAGCCTTCCTTAATGTTTTAACCATAATTCGCCTTACAGAACTTTAAAATAGTGGATACAACCTGTCCCAGGCCAGTTCAAGGTCGGGGGAAAGTTGTAAGTGATGGCAACAGGTAAGAAATATGCCTCCAACAAAACCTTAGAATAACGAAAGAGTTGGCAGATTCATCTCGAAGTGGCAAAACAGCCACATGGCCCCCAAGTGAATGTCAAAGCAAAGAAGTATGTAAGGAATGTTTTACCCATTTCAGGCAGCATCTTCGCCTGCATGTGAAATATCTAATCATTAAACTACTGTTTCCGTTATAAACATAAAGGACTGGGGAGACAGTAGAATTATTATGGACCCTTTGTTTTCTCTTCCCTAACTGGAACACTGATGGAAATTTATCAACAATAATACAGGCAACTATCAGTGGTTCTGACCCACTGTCTGGCCCTCAGTTCAGCAAGATGTTCCACGGTGCACATAAAAGGAAGTTGCTGAGTGGGTGTACAGCGTTCTTAAGCTCCCGTTTGGAATCGACCATTTCATTTGCTTGCATCTCACTCCTCAAACTGCCTCCCCTCCCACGTTCGTCTCATCCCTGAGACATGAGATCTCCATTACCCCACCTTAGCCCAAGTCACCATTGTCTCTTGATTGCATCAGCCTAATAGCCTCTACCTGGGCTGTCTGCTTCACTCTTATCACTGCAGTCTATTCACAGAGTAGCCAGAAAGATCTTTTATATTTTTTAATTGAGGTGAAATTCACATAACATAAAATTAACCATTTTAAAGTGTACGACTAAGTGGCATTTGTACATTCATATCTTGTACACCATCTGCTCTAACACATTTTTCTCTCCCCGGAAGGAAACCCTGTACCCATTAGTAGTCATTCCCCATTCCCCTACCCCAAACCCCTAGCAACCACTAATCTGCTTTCTGTGTCTATGGATTTACATATTCTAGATATTTCATATAAATGAAATCATAAAATATGTTACCTTTTGCATCCGGTTTCTTTCACTTAGCATACTTTGAAGCTTCATCCATGTTGCAGCATCTATCTGTACTTCATTTCTTTTCATGGCTGAAAAATATTCCATTGTATGCACATACCATATTTTGTTTATCCTTTCATCAGTCGATGGACATTTGGGTTGTTTCTGCCTTTTGGCAATTACGAATAGTGCTGTTATGAACATTTATACAATGAGTTTTGTTTTAACACCTGTTTTCAATTCTTTTGAGTATATAGCTAAGAGTAGAATTTCAAGGTCGTATGGTTTAACATTTGAGGAATTGCCAAATTGTTTTCCACAACAGTTGCAACTTTTTACATGCCCACCAGCACTGTACAAGAGTACCAATTTCTCCACATCCTCACCAACACTTTTTTATTATTACAGCCACAAAAATCTTTTTATAGCTGTAGCTGAGATGATGTAACTTCCCTCCACCATTTAGAGCAAAATTCAGAATCCTTGCTATGCCTGCAAGGCTCTGAATGATCAGGCATATGACTCCCTCTCTCATCCCCACTACTTGCCTCCTTCCTCACTTCATGCCAAGTTACATTGTCCTGCTTGTCAATCGTCAAAAGCACCATGCTTTCTCCCACCTCGGGGTCTTTGCACTTGCTGTTGCCTCTCTTTGCAAGGTCATTCTCAAAGACCTCTGCATTCTACTTCCTTATTTAAGTTTCAGCTCAAATGGGATCTCTCATAAAATGTTTGTTCTGAACATACCATGTAAAACAAACCCCATTGCCTAAGCCTGGGTTCTCTAGAAAATATTAATAAAATTAGATTCAAGAGCCAAATGCTAAAAAGTGTGGGTGGCAGTAAAATCCTGGGGAAATAAGGGTGAGAATTATAGGGAAGTGAGACAATCAATAAGAGAAATTATATGCCGGCGGGGGTGGGTGCCATAGGATTCATGAAAAAATAGCTAGTCACTTGATCTCACAGAAGTCCCCAGAAGGGCTATATGCAATTACTAGGCTCCCAACAGTGTGTCAGTTTAAGGGAAAAGTAGAGAAAGAGTGAGAAATTTCTCCCCTAGCTCCTTCCACTCTCCTCCCTATCATTATTGAAGTCCACTCCCTGGGATTTTTGGATTTTTGGTTTTTTATAATGATGGTAAAACACACATGGCACAAAATTTACCATTGTCACCACTTTTAAGTGTACAGTTTAGTAGTGTTAAACATATTCGCATTGTTATGCAATCAATCTCCAGAAATTTTTCATCTTATAAAACTGAAACTCTATACCTAATAAAAAACAATTCCTTATTTTCCCTTCTCTCCAGCCCCTGGTAACCACCATTCTACTTTCTGTCTCTATGAATTTGACTACTCTAGGAACCTCATATAAGTGGAATCATACAGTATTTGTCTTTTTGTCACTGGCTTATTTCACTTAGCATAATGTCCTCCAGGTTCATCCAGGCTGCCACACGTGACAGTATTTTCTTCCTTTTTATGGCTGAATGATAGTCCATTGTATGTATAAACCACATTTTGTTTGTTCATTCACCCATCAGTGGATACTTGGGTGGCTTCCACTTCTTGGATATTGTAAATAATGCTGCTATAAACACAAGTGTGCAAATATTTCTTTGGGACTCTGTTCACAATTCTTTTTTATATATACCCAGAAGCAGAATTGCTGGACTATATGGTAATTGTATTTTAATTCTTTGAGGAACCACCACAATATTTTCCATGGCAGTTGCACCATTTTACATTCCCACCAACAGTGCATAAGTGTTCCGATTTCTACACATTCTTGTCGATACTTGTTATTTTCTGGATTTTTTTTATATTAGTAGTTGTTCTAGTGGGTGCGAGGTCCCACAATGTTCTAACTCCCCCACACTTCCAGGTTGTGTAAAGTGGCTGTTCCAGGGCTGAATACACGAGAGACTTCAAGGATCCATTCCAGTTAGGGCATGAATAGGAACCTCTCCTCTTTAGTTGAGGTCTCCTAAGACTGGGGTAGTGACAATGGCAGCTTTAGAATCCCAGGGACAGTGTAAGCAATGAATAGGTCAAATCTAGAAGCAAGCTAAGCAGTAAACATTGAAGGAGGCATGCAGGTTGATAAGACTACGCAGATCCAAAATTGCGCATAAACTACGTCTAATATAGCCATTTACTTTGTTTTATTCTTCAGTGTATTTACCATTATCTAACACTAAATGTTTAAACATATATATTTATTTTCTTCTCCCCTAAAATATGTAAGGTTCATGAAGGTGGGGAATTTATCTCATTATCCCCATATTTTCAATGCCTAGAACTGTTCCTGATACATACTAGGGAGATATGAAAATATTTATAGAATGAAAAATTCATAATTTGTCTATCTTCCTTTTAACTTAAATCCAAATTCAACTAAGCCTTCTTCCACCTGCTATGTTTCAGGGACTTGGTTGCAAAACTTCCACTTCTGATTAGCATTAGAGAGACTTGAAAGACTATCCTTTCTTATCCTAACAATAACCAGAACAGATACAAACGCATAGCTTTAGAGAACTGAGTAGGCAAAGAATAAAAAGAGAATTAAATTTAATGAAATGAGAATCCCTTCTGAGGAGAGAAGAGAGTCACAGTTGCTTTTATTCCTAGAGGAGCAGTAGGAAGAGAAGAAATTCACCATAGACAGGTAAAAGAAGAAACCGGCCAAACTCTTCATGGCTGTGTGTGGACTGGCATGACAGATCAGAATGCTAGAAGCCCCTGCAATGGAACAATTCTCTTCTACCTACAAGCTCTTTACCTTGGCTGTTTACTGAGTACATGGGGATGGTATGCCAAAGGCTGGGAGCAGGGCAGAATTGCTGAAAGAGAACCCCTGAGGTGTACAGGGCCTTCCATAAGTGGTGGTAAAAGCCTGAGGAAGGCTTTGTGAGGTGGGAGAGGTGATATGAACCTTTTTGATCAAAACAAGTTTCATTAAGGGCCAAAAACAGCAGTGTGCTGAGAGAGATTCCTCCAAGGCCCTGCAGCACACCTCTGAAAACTTGGGGCAGAGCATCAGGGCAGAGAGACATTATCTAAGCTGTAGAAAGTTGGGTGCAAGATCAGAGAGCAAAATGAACTGATCTGCTCCCAAAATACTATCAGCCAGGCTAGAAAGCAGAGGAATACTTCAGGATTTCACTGGTGCTCAGAGCCCAAGACCCATTGAAGAAAAAGTCCTGATTCCACACAAGTGAAAAGTAATAATGAGCTGAATCTAACCAAAACTTCAACAAAACTCAAACCCAAATCAACAATAAAGTAGATTAAGTCAGCATTTCAGAAACATGCCAGAAAAAGAGGTGTGCTCTTTTCTAGTGGTGATATCATTTACTTTATTCTCTGCTGTACTTTACACAAGATGTGCATGCAGCATACAATAAAAAAAATGATGAGACATGTGAAGAAGGAAGATATAATGTGAACTGTGGCCAAGACAGGAAATTATCAACAGAAAGAAGCAGACCCAAAGGTGGTCCATGATAAATAAGTTAAAAGATATAGTGGAAAAGATGACATATGTGCATAAATAAATGCAAAATTTCAGCAGATATGCAAACTATAAAAAGTATTAAATGGAAATGAGAATTATATTGTTACAAAATAATAATTCAATCCATGGGCTTACCAACAGCGGAGAAAGTGATCAGTGCACTAAGGGATTCTGCACTTGCTCTTTGCTGTGTCTGGGATGCTCCTCCCCTCTACACCGTGTGACTCACTCACTCACTTCCTTCAGTTCTTGTCTCAAATGTCCTTTCAGCACTGAAGCATATCTCCCAAAGCTACCCCTTTTTTTCTCCATAATATTTATTATATCTGAGGTTAGATAGATGGATAGATGCACCAACATGCACTCATATATGTTTGCATATATTTTCTGAATATATAATTATTTATTTTAAAATTTATCGTCCATTTCTCCCTATCAGAATGCAAACCCCATGTGTTAAAGAATTTTGTATTGTTCATTGCTCTATCCCCAGAACCTACATTCTCTAGGGAGAATGTAGTAGCTACTCAATTAATATTTGTTAAATTGCTGAATTAATGAATATTTGAATAAAACCAGGGAGCTTCTTTAACTGGTGTCTATTTTAATAGGGTATTTCCAATATAATGTACTTAAAAGGTAGAAGGAAAAATACAAAGTCATACTTCAACAGTTTACGGCAGTTAAATTTTGAAAACTAATACGAACAGTTTTTAAGTAGAGGCGCAAATGCCTAATTTGTGTTATAAAAGGATAATTTTGATGACAGAGGAGTGGAATGAAATTGGCAGAGAAAAAGTTGACATGATGGAATCAAGTGGTTATTGCTATAACAAAGACAAAATTTGGCGGGAGCCTCAGCCAATACTGAAGCACGAAATGAAATGATGCATTGGTTTTTAAATATGTGGTACAGCAAGAACCAGCGGGTATTTGTGATAATTAAACTTGGTGGTCTGCAGATGTGAAGACAAACAAGCATCCTAAGACAACTTTGAGGTTTCCAGCTGTGGCAACTGGGAAATTCCAGCGACTTTACAAAGGTGAGAAATACAGAAGCAAGAGCAAGGTGGGGGGAAGATAATGCTTCATCTGGGTCATCCCAAGGGTGTCAGCTGAAAATGTCCAGGGGGTAGTTGAAAACATGGAGGACATGGAAATGGAACTTACGAAGGAGGCCAGGACTGGAAAGAATAAATTAGGAATCACCCCACCGTAGATGGCACTTGAGAATGGCTGAGATTTCGCAGCACTTACTGTCTGTGCCTCTCTGTGGGCTCTTACCATGTGGTCCTATGTGCATGTTATTTTTCACAGATAATCTCTTTCTTCAGGTAAAACATTCATTTCCTTGAGAGTAGGAATTGTGTCCTAGACTTTCATGTATTCTTCTCTGTGCCAAGGATTTCCTTGACAATAGGAGTATTCAACAAGCATGATGATTCATTTTTGTTATTAATATAGCATATTCTCTTGCTTCTGAGTAATATTTATTTTCATATACCTGGAATTTTTCTTATAATTTATATGAGCAGTCAGTGTGGATATAATTGTTTTCCAATAATGTTTTTATTATATGTTATGGTGTATCTTATATACCTCAAAGCAGCAGAAAAAAAAAATATCGGACTGGAACTTGAAAGATTAACATTTGAACCCAAGAATCTTCTCAACTATTTATGTGTCCTAAAAAATTTAATTTAAACTACATTTCAATACTTTTACTTCTTCTCATGTAAAATAAGCCCAAACATCCTTCATCTCATATTTATTAATAGTCAAAATTGAGAATAAAATGAGCCTTGAGGTCTTTGAAAGTCAAGTAATATTTAAGATTATAATAGTTATAATTAACAACACAACTTACTATTTTAAGTTACCTGTTCAGCCTTTTGTATTCTTTGGAAAGCAGGATTCTTAATGGCTTCCCTTTCAATAAATGCTATGCTAACTATTATGTGGAAATCCAGGATGAAAATCCTAGGTTTTTAACCATCAACTCTTTAGAATGGAACTACAGTGTATGTATGTGTATGACCACACTATCCCCCTGTGACTTGCTTTACTATTAAAAAAAAACATTAATGTAGACTATTGTGTAAGAACATTCCATAGTCTCTTTATAATAAATTAGTTCCTAAATTCTAGAACCCATGCAATTGTAAGATGTATTATCAATATTATGAAAACATATTCAGAAAGAACACATACATTTTCACATTAAATGTATGCATCAAGTTTAAACATGTGAGAAATCAGTGCAATTTAGAATCAAAGAAATATATTAATGAAAAGTATCATTTGGAGACTAGAGAGGCTGTGTTCTTTATTCAAACATAAGCTTTACTGAACATAACCAATAAGTTAAACAAACATGCCCTGTGGCTGTGTGCTCATAGGAGCTACTCTTCAGTTTCTTTAAATCTGCTGATGGAGTAATTCACTCCTGCTGGCACCTAGAGGAGATAAAATTCTAAGACACTTTAAATCCCAAGCATAACTCAATTCTGTGGCTAAAAAGTCCAGCCACATGTCCTAATCCAACCCTGCAGATTATAATGTCTCATCTCTTGAGCTACCCCTTGCTAGAGGCCAGTTTCTTTCTTCAGCACTCCACATCACTGTTTCTGAACCACCAGGGTCAAAGTCATGGGAAAGGAAAGAGAAATAAGAAATTCTCACTTGATTGGCCATGCTCTAAGCTAGCTTCACATTCTCTTAGCATAGCAGATGTTTACATTCGATTCTTTTGCTCTTAAGTGATTTTGTGCCTTCCTTAGAGATTTCCCAACTGGGCACATTCTGTTGTTCTTTCCCAAAACCCAGGAGATCAATCTTTCTGCTGCTTCCTTTTAGTCCATTGTTTTTCAGCCACTGTCTACACACAAGACTCTCTTTGGGAAGCCCATAGAGACTTTATTGGCCAGATTTCAAATGGCTACAGGCTGGTTTTCCCGTGAGGCTCTCCTCTGATTCACAGGGAAAACTTCTCTTCCTTTGCCCAGAGAAACTCGGAGGACATATCAATCCAAACCCAGCCACAGCAACTCCATTGGCAAAGCAACTGAGATCAGGCACCAGTCCTCTATGCCTGTTAACTACAGAAGTCCTGTCTCAAAATCTCCATGGTCATGATGAAGTGCTTTTCACTAGACTTACTCCCAACACCCTCCCCCTTGGTCAGTGGCAGGAATCACTGCGCAGCTCACACCAAAGAAATCCTCTTGACCAAATCACACAAAATCTCCAATGACCTAATTCTTTTATCGCCCTTTTTGAATGAAGGTGTTTTATTTTATTTTTTTTATCTGTTTTTCTGAGCAGTAGATCTCAACAGTGAATAGTTGGCTTAAAATAGTCAGCAAACCATGCTATAAACAGATGTGCTGTCATCCGGGCTTTGTTTTTCCATTTATAGAGTACAGGCAGA
The DNA here is from genome assembly GCA_004363605.1 of Indri indri. Classification (NCBI taxonomy): domain Eukaryota; kingdom Metazoa; phylum Chordata; class Mammalia; order Primates; family Indriidae; genus Indri; species Indri indri. The sequence goes on from RJWJ010044923.1 coordinate 11,942, forward strand.
GTAGATTTAGCATAATTCTTAAGGGCC
>RJWJ010044924.1:0-11953 GCA_004363605.1 Indri indri
GGCCCCCAGTGGGCTGGCCCCAGCTCCCCCAACCTGGGCTGCGCACAGCCGTCAAGGTGCCCCTGAAAGAGGCATCCACGAACGGTGGCGTCTCCCTACCCCATCCCTGTTCTCCAGCTGCTTGGGAACTCATCAAATATCATTTCCATGTGAAACAGCAACTCGAGTGTAATTACACTGCCATCAATTGGCCTCGGCGCTGTGATTAGAGCTCCCATCTTCTGTCACGGGGAAGCCTGGGAGTGCTCGGAGCCGGGGAGGCACCCCAGGGAGCTGCAGCTGGGAGCCCGGGGGACCCTGCTTACCAGGATGGTGGTGACGACCAGGGTGGTGTTGAAGAGGCTGTCGGAGATGTTAGAGGCATACAGGCGGCTGTCCATGCTGAGGCCCTCTGCCACGTGCCACTGGCCGATCTGCGGACACCAACAGGAGAGGACTGGGAAGAACCGGAGGGAGGAGAACCCTGGCCAGACCAGGCCCGCGGGCCTCCAGGGGTGGAAGGAGCCGGCGGCCAGGCCCTGCCTCTGGTCGGGCTGCACTGAGCCACGGCAGAAGGGAGGGGTGTGGAGCAGGCAGCGGGGGCTGGACCGGAGCAGAGGGCCGTTATACAGGACTGGGGGGCTGCGAGAAGACAGGAGGAAAGACGTGGGAGAGGTGGGAGAGGAGAATGGAAAAATAAGTCAGGAATGGAATGAGGTTCAGGGAGATTTGCTCTTACAGAAGAGAAGGAAACGTGGAATCGCATGATTTTGCGGCAGGGATGAGCCACAGCGTTCTTTTGCTTCGGCCTTCGATCATTGACTATGTAAATAAGAATCAGGATGGTACACTGGGGAGAACCAGGCCTTTTAATAAATGTTTGCTGAATGGTTAAATGAATGAATGAAGAGGGATGACCCAGGTTCAAGTCCAGGATGACTTGCTTGCTAGCTGTGAAAACTTGGGCAAGTTATTGAAATCGTTCAGAACCTCAGTTTCCCCATCTGTAAGTGGGGGTGATGACATCTGCCCTGCTTTCTTCGCAGAGCTTCTCATGACCTCAGAGATCATGCACGCGCTGGTCTGATGTCACATTATTCACCCAGACTCAGGAGCAGAGATCCCAACTCCGAAACCTTAGGAAAGTTCCTGAACCTCTCTGAGCATGTTTCCTCATCTGTAAAATGGGGACAATAACGGAAGCTTCGCTGGGTCACTGTGCAAATGCACTTAACCTAGCACTCAATAAATGTTATTTTCCTTCCACAGCGTCTTTTTCTTTCTGCTGCTTTTTGTTTCCTTTATGTTATTGTGATAAGAACACTTAATATGAGATGTACTCTTTTGCCAAATCTTTAAGAGTGCAATGCGTTGCTGTTGATTATCCCATTGTCTCAAGGACCTCCACAAACAAAAACCAATAACAAACAAATAAAAAACTCTACAACTTCATCAGTTCTCCATTCTAGAAAGTTACCTAAACCTAAACTCAACTGAAGTGGGTTTTTAGATTGTTTGCTTTTCCTAGTGGAACTCTTTTTATAAATAAATTTTTTTAAAACCCATATACACACACCCAAACACATACATATGTATATACATAAAATCTCAATATATTTCTCCTAGCTGGAGCCCTTGGCAAATCATTGCTGCTGCTGAGCGTTTTTAGGTGAGCAGCCAGGGGAGACGGCTGACAGCTGGCTAAAAACCTGAGATGCACACGTCCACCTCTGCCAGCCATCCCCAGGCAGCAGCAGCAGCTTCCCTGGAAAACCCACGCAAGTCCTGTGGATACCATGTGGCTCTAATTCCCCAGAGCTGGGCTCTGTGTTCTCCTATGGAATCTCCAGCAACAACCAAGACATGTCACACCCTAGTCCCCCGCCCCACCCCATGTGGCTCACGACAGCAGGGACTGGCCTTACTTACGCTCATACCCCAGCACCTTGCTCGGGGACTAGTATGCAGAGGCAGGAAAAGCCCTCACAACCTGGGGGCAGACCGCTGTTGTGGGCGAGGCGTAGGCCGGAGGCAGGGAGCCCTCCTCTGGCCTCTCCCAAAGGGACCAGCCAGGCCATGTTACTGCCTGAGCTTTCCCTTCCTCCTCTCTCTGCAGGGGAAGGGGTGAGGAGGATGAGGGATGAGCTGCTGGCTTTCCAGATGAAAGGGGAATAGTTACTGGGCACCTTCTGTGGCAGATGTATCAGGATCCGTCCTCTCTTTGAATTCTTCCATCAACCCTTTAGAGTAGTTTCTGTGTTTCTATTTTATTTGCAAAGAAACTGAGGCTCAGAGAAGTTTGACAGCTTGCTTAAGGCCACCCAGCTGGGAAGTGCAGTGCAGGCTTGAACCCAGATCTGCCTCCTAATTCTGTGATCCCTCCTTTCTCTGCTGCTGTCTCTTAGGGCGGGGATGGTAACGTGCCCTTCATTTAAGTAGGCCAGGCCAACCGGGGAATGCCTTCAGGGGGCCTCAGCCATCCAGCAGGAACTCCAGATGCATAGCTTTCTTCTCCTTGGTCTTGACACTCTGCAAAGTCAGGTGAAATTATTGTCCTCTCAGAGGCTCAGTTTCCCTGTTTTCAAAATGGGTAGAATTGGGTATCCCAGGCTGGGAAGGGCTGTATTTGGACAGAAGGAACATGAAGAGCAATGGCGTGGGATGTCAGCATTTGGGCGTTTGGGACAGGACTGAACTTCTTTTCTCACTGTAAACCTCTACTTCCCACTGACAGGGCCAGTGAGATCTCAGCGCCCCAGCCGCCGTCCCATCTCACTAGCCACCTGCTCGAAGAAGCCCCAGCCCCAGACTCCCTGGGCTCACCCAAGCCAAGAGATAACTTCCCGCAAAAGCCAGGGATAGAAATGCTTTGCCCTGAGCCAGATCCAACAGCCCGAGCAATGCACCCTCCCACCCCCTACCTCTGGGGACATGGCAAAGAGACTAATTGGCCCCCAAGCTCCAGTCAGGAAATGAATCTCCCACCCACCTTCCCATTAGTCCCAAAGAAATTAATAAACTCATCAGATACAACAAAGCGGCTTGGCAGCTGTTAACCAGCGCAATCTAATTGCAGAAAGGGAGTGGGAGCGAAAGGCAGAGACGGAGCCAGGCGCCCTGGGATACGGGCTAATTGCCCCACCCACTGGGCACCCTCGATGCCACGCACGTGCCAAGGGGAGCAGGAGATATCACTCTTCCAACACTGGCAATCTGTGGCTCTGCCTTGAGCCAAATCCCCTTGCTCCACCCTGCTGACACCTGCCCCCAAAACCTGTAGGAACGGCTGTTTTGAAAGCCGCTTCCACATGCCCACATGTGCAGTCTCGATTTTGCATCAGATAATGTCTCTTGGTGGCTCTCTCTGGACTCTGTCTCTCCCACTTGCTCTGCTTCTCCAGCAGTTTAGAGGCCCCAGGGGTTGCAGTGATGAGAGAGGGTACGGATTTGGACAGGACCGCTGCTAGCCTACATACAGCATCTTAATGCACATGAGAAAAAAGCGCTCCTCTGGGCTGACGTGGCCCTGCCAGTTCACGGCCAGGAATGCAAAGTTCTGGCTGATTTCAGCCTCTTCTCACTCTTGGGCATTACACAACGCAAGGGCCCCAGAGTTGGAGGACTTGGGTTTAACCTGGCTTCTCTGCTATGAAGTGTTGATTTCAGGTAAGTTGATGAATCCCTCTGAGCCTCAGTTTCCCCAATCTATAAATTGGGGATTAAAATAGTAATTATTACCTCATAGGGGTCTTAAGAGGATTAAACCAGATGGTGTATGTGCAAAGCACTATGTCAGTATTCGTTAGTTTTTAATGAAAGCCATTGCCCCAGATGGAGGGGGGATCTCTGCTCTACAAAAGGCCTTGCACTGTGGACTTTAGTTTATTAAACAGACTAGGTCAGTGTCTCAAAGTCTGGTTCCCAGACCAGCAGTATTAGCATTAGAAATGCAAATTCTCGGCCTCACCCCAGACTGACTACATCCGGAGCTCCAGGGCTCGGGCGGGCTGGATGACGGCAGAGCAGAGAGAGCGACTCAGAGGACACACAGGATGACGGGAAGGGATGGGGTGCAGAGATGAATAGTGATTCAGCGACTACGCATAGTGAGTGAGGAAACGTTTAAAAACTGACTCTCCAGGAAAAAAAGGCCCTAATTTGTAGCGTTTGCCAATTTCTGTGGTGTAAACACTCCCACCAGGGCCGATTCTAAGCTGCCAGCATGATGTCACCGAGCACAGAGCTCAGATGTGTTCCACGGGCTCTCGCTGGGGCAGGCTGGCTCCGGCACACGACTGGTGCCCACATGCTTGCATGGGCTCTGTGCTGGGCACTAGAAGTTTATGCATATTAATCTCATTGCCACTCCACTTAATTAGTAAGGACAGTGAAGTCCAGCTAAGTGAATAATTTACCCAAGTCACAGAGCTGGTAAGTAGAAAAAAGTATTCAAAACAAGGTCAGTGTGCCGCTTAATTGGGATCACAATATTTGAAACAAAAGTGCAGTCTTTCTAACTACGGTTTCTCATGCTATTAGAAGAAACACTTTATGGTAGGGTGCTTAGTCACATATGAAAATTTAGGTAAATATAATCGATATGGGATGTGTCTGCCTATCCATAGAAAGCATCACTTACCCAACCTCTCCAAAGGACACAGATCAATACAAATTAATAATCATCTTGGTCCTTTAAGCACTACAATTCTGGAGATTTTAATTATTTTTTCGAAAGCATTATTTCCAAAAATCCTTTCTAAAGGAATTATATGTTTTTCCATCCTCTTAAACAGAGTGAGCATCCTGACCTTAACACACAGTGCTATCGTTATGAAGCGGTTGCTACACTGTGCTGCGATACAGCGCTGCCCCGAGGGTTGCTGAAGCGTGCAGGGCCACTTGCCTGCAGTTCTGCGCTTTTATTAGTTAATCTGCCTACTTTTCATAGTGCCTGTTTCTTTTCTCACTGTGAGCCATCGCTGTTTGCTCCCATTAGGACGGCTGTCTCTGAGCCTCTGTCCTTCTGGGAGCTGTGTTTAAGACCCCTGGGTGGAGTAGCCAGGAACCAAGCTTGGAAGAATTGCTTGTAAGGAAAGCATAGACGACGGGGCTGATAGGGCCAGGGGGCTGTGGTGACTGAGCTCCATGGTATCAATAGGGGTACCCACCTTTGGAAAGGTGATGACCGCACACCTGAACGAGTGTCAGAGACCCGGATTTGGTCTGCCGAGTGACCCCAGGTCAGTAAGTTGGTCACTCCCCCAGCGACACGCTACAGGAAGCGCCACAAGGGTCCTCTGCTGCTCCCTGCCAGAGCTGGCCTGGTGTCACCTGGTGTCTGACCTACATCGGCACCTGGCACTGTCTGTTAATTTCCTCCGGCCTCACCCCTCCCGAGCCTCCACCCTAGTCCAAGTTCCCACTGAGCTTCCCTGGGACAAGAATCCACTCTGGGCCTGTCTCCGCTTTATTCTTCACACAGCCCAGTCAGCTATTCAAAATCTCACATACGGTCACGCCAGACCCTGCTTAAAACCTTTTGATTCTTTCCCATTTTGGAGGTCCAGATGGTAAACGCTGAGATTTTGCCTACGAGGCCCCAGAGGCTTGTCCTCTGCCCACTGTGCCCCGTCATCTCGCGCTGTTTTCTCCAGCTTTGTCTGTGCTGCAGCCACACCTCCCTTCTTCACCTGTTCACGTGCAGCGAGCTGCCTCCTGCCATGGTCTCTGCACATGCCATTGCCTGCCTGGAACGCTCCTTGCCACACAAGTCCCTGCGTCCCCGCCGTCTTTCAGCCAGTTCAGGGGTTGGTGAACCTGGGACTGCAGGCTGAGTGGAGCCCACTGCCTGTTTCTGGAAATGAAGCTTTATTGCGACACAGCCACGCCTATGCATTCATGCATTGTGACCGCTTTCATCGACAACAGCAGACTTGCTCAGAACCGCGTTGCCTGCAAAATCTCAGTATTCACCATCTGGACCTCTGTAGAAAAACTTTGCCAAACTCTGATGTAGTTTACACGTATTAATCCCTTCAGGCCTCAGCTCCAAGACCCCTTCCTCCAAAAAGCCCTTCCTTATCTCCCAAAGTCAAACTTCTCCCAGAACCATGTTCTTTTCCTTCGAACATTCATTAATGTGACTCTCGCTTGCTGCCTGTCTTTCTTACTACACGATAAGCCTCATGAGAGCAGGGATTGTAGTTGGTTTTGCCCGCCCTTTGATCCCTAGAGCCTGGCACAGTGCCTAGCTTATTACAGATGTTCAGTAAAACCTAGTTGAATGAATGCACCCAGAATTTTGCATGTATTATCTCATTTAATCCTCTGCACATCTCATTTTACAGATTTGAAAAGTCCTTAGTCCTACTGAGGTTAGGTAATTAATGTCCCAATATCACACATTGCAAAGTACCGGAATGGGGATTCAAACCCATGCTCTCTCCATCCCCAAAGCATATGCTCCTAGTCACTGTGCTACTGTGTTACAGGGTCAAGACAACGATGGGAACGGGCTTGGCCCAGTGCCCGGCCTGCTAGCAGCACTGACACGAACCCCACCAAATTCTTCCCTCTGTGCCCTTCCCGCTGCAGTATATGAGCCCTCAGGCCCTTTGCTAACAGACCCGTCTCGGAGGCCCAGGGACCCGCATGCCCTGACGCCAGCCGAGGGGGAGCCCTGGCCATTCTGCCTGCTCACAGCCCTCTCATGCCTGTCTAGAGTCACGCAGGCTTGTCATTTTGCCACTTTGTTCTCTCCCGAGTAGGTAAAAAGAGATTCATTTTTAAAGCCCTGAGGGATTTCCTCACATCCTTGCCTGCATCCGTGGGTGTGCACACAGCGCTATGGCATTTAATATTTTATGTACATTTAGATGATAGTTCTTTGCACTTGGCGCTGTTAGGATCCAGCCTCTTCTAAGGAGGCCCCTGTAACTCCGAGGCAGGGTAAGGCCTTCTGCTTCAGAGTCAGATTTTGTAAACACTTATTGATCACCGTTGCATGCTGGGCACTCAGCCATGTGCTTTGCTTACACAAATTTCCCTGATTCTGCACAACCCTGGTATTATTCCCACCCGAGAAATGCAGGCTTAATGTAGGCACTTTAGACAACAGTAATAGTGCTTCATGCAGGCACTTTCATACAAGTTTTTGTTGAATGAATGAATGAAGCCTCAGAGACAATCAACTTGCCGAGGATCGCAGTTAATAGGGGATTAAAGTGGGATTTGGACTCGGATTCTATTTACTACTGTGGCAGCTGGTTGAGTTAGGACAGGTGTAGGCTGTCTTGACCTTAAGACCTGGGCCTTCCCACATGCCTCTCTGATTACCTTGAACTTACTTGTTGGAGAATACAACCCCGAAGGGAGTCAGTTAAAAGAGCCCATAGGAGCGATCCTGGCCAGGACCCAGGGTGGTTGCTTAGGAGCTTGGCACACGGGGATGCAGAAGGCACCAGAAGACCCATGTTTTCTCTCCTCCTCTACCGTGCATAAGTTGTATGACCTTGGGTAAGTCATTTCACCGCTCTGAACCTTCTTCATCTGTAAAATGGAAATAAATGAACCTACCTACCCATAATACAGCACTGTTGTTGACAAGCAACTGAGACGATGCATCTGATGGCGTTAAGCCATAGGAAGCCATGGGGATGTCAGATAACAGTGCTACTGCATATCTGATGGGAATGCAGCCGACCAAAGGTGGGAGAGTTGGGTTCAAGTTCCACCCCGCCACTTACTGTATGGTCCCGGGAAGTCGATTTTGCTACCTATAAGATAAAGGTAGTGTCCCTCCCCTTTTGCCCTCATTGGGGTGATCTGAGGCAATCACAGACGTAACCGAAGTTTAAAAGGCCTATCCAACTGCAAGCTCTTTCTATTCCAGACCCTGAGCCTGTTCTCCAGGGCCATCCAAAGTTGGATGAACCATAACCAATGACCCTTTTTTTCCTTTTTTTAACCTCAGATTCAGGGTTCTAAGTTGAAGTTCTCATTAGGAAGGATGCATTAGTGTCACCCTGAGCGCACAGAAGTGATTTTGACATATGGGCAGGAAAAGTGATGTTCAGCTGTGAAACATTATGGCCAGAGATCCCAGGAATAAACTGAGATTGAGTTAGTGTTTCAAAGTCTCTTATAGTATAGGTCTGCACCTTGATATAAAACCAACTAAAAAGGCTTGTAATATGAGCCTCCATGGTGAATACCCTGCCATGAAGGTGTAAATGTTTACTACACTTAAATCCAATATCTCCAATCATACAAGGTTATTTCACATGGGAGACTGGGGCGTGGGGAGCAAAGGGCATTGCTGAAGTTGCCACAGACCTCATTCTCCTAGCCAGAGGAGCCATCAAATATGCGCTTGAGCCCAGAATGCTCTGACAAATCAAGATCAAAAGACAGCAATGACAAATGCCAAAGGTAAGAGATCAAAGACAAGTCCAGGGAAAGCTGGGAAGACACCACATCAACTGACCCCTGCCTGGGTTTTATTAAGCCTGCAATTCCGTTGGTCAAAGGCAGTGTTTTGTTAAACTGTAGCCTGCAATCTATTAGTGGAATCAATTTAGTGGGTCAGGACCTGTATTTTAAAAAGCAAATCTATGTCTAGAATAGATCAGAGTATGATACACATAACAGGGGTAACTATTGTTTCAAAAGCTTTGGTTTCAGTTACGTATAGGTGGGTGTTTATTCGCCTTCTGAATTGCAACCTAAATGTAAGTCATGCTCAAAAAGTTTGCAGTGCCTGGCACAAGGGATCTGGACACCCCTACCATCCACTACTCTATCATCAGCCCTCAGCAGAGTACCTGGAACATAACTAATGTTCAAAAAATACATTTTTTGGCATCAATGAATTCCTAGTCCTGGTCACTTGTAACTAAAGGACTTCCTACCTTATAAGGAAATTATTTCAGCTAATACTTTTGAACACTTACACATGCCAGATACTAGACTAAACGCTTTACATGTGTTATCTCATTTAATCTTCCCAACCACACTCTAAGGGAGGTATCGCTATCATCCCTGTTTTACAGGTAAGAAAACCAAGGCTCAGGGAGGTTGGGTTTCTTGCCCAAAGTTCCACAGTTAATGCAGATTCAAACCCAGGTAGGTCCACTATGCTACACTGCCCCAAGATATTAATTTTACTGGGCTGTGGATATATAAACATTTAGTAAACATTTGAATCATTCTTTATCCATTGGTGTTTGCCATAAGCATCCCTGTCTGAGATTCCACATTCCTAAGTTGGCATGTGCTTTTCCTTGTCTTTGATTCTGAGTTACATACTTAGAAGAGGATAATTGCATACAGCTTGAGAAAGGGGAGAGGAGGTACAGCGGAACAAGTCACACGTCAGGAGTTCTGGCTTCCTGCCCTGGCTCTGCCATCAACCACCATGGCCTCTGGGAGGCCCTTGTTCAGGCTCCTCACTCCCCCCCGTTCCCCTGGGCTCGTCCTCTCATCCTAAACATCACCCCACTGGGGAGGCCCTTCCCAACGCTTTGACTCAGTCAAGATCCCTGCTCCAAAGACTCACGCAGACTGTCTCCAACTGCTTCTTTGTAGCACTCATCACACTTGTAATCATATAATTATTTAAGTAATTATTTGCCTAAAGCTCATCTTCTCCACTACATAATTCATTCTGGGAGCGAAGAGACTCCGTCTTGTTCACCATCACATCCCCAACGCCTAGCATGGCATCGGCACTTACTAAACATTGGGTGACTGCATGAATAAATTCCCCTTTGGGGCTCCAGCTCCCAGGACAGCGCCTGGCCTATGATGAGTGCTCAATGAATAGCTGTTGAATTGAATTATGATATTCCTTTGGGCAAGTCACTTCTTTGTATTCTTCAGATATATTACCTATAAAAGAAGGATATAAGCTAGTCCTTTTTAGCTCAAACAGGAATTCCCAAAAATCCTGGGTATATTTATAAAATGGTGTCGTTTTTCAAAGTGCCTTGAGGCCGAGCCTAGGAGAGACAGTCCTGAGAGGGGCAACCCTAAACAGCTTCAGACAGGTGCCTGCAGGAGGCCACTGGCAGTACAGCTGCCCAGACACGGAGGTGAGGCAGGGGGCCACTAAGTGAGGGCTGCAAAGAAGGCCCCTCTCCAACCTGCCACAAAACAGCCTTTTCTGAGCCCCATGAAGTGAACGCAGTCACAGGAAGGATGGAATAGATGTGAAGACCCAAGAAACACAACTAAGGACAAAAGGAAGAGGCTTTAGAAAGAAAATCTTCTGCCTAATAGATGGAGGAACTTTCTGACAATGAGAGCTTTCCAAGATGGAATATGCTGTCGTTTTAGGTAATAAGTTCCCCAACACTGGAGGCATTCAAACACAGACTCTATTTCACGAGAATGCATTTGCAGGAATCCAAGCTGCTGCTCAGAGCACAGGTCTAGAGGACCTTTACTATTCCTTTTGGCCCCAGGAGCACAGGATCTAGGCTCTACTTCTACATCGGGTGAACCAGGAGGAAGGCAGGGCAGCACGGGGCACAGGAGGTCCTCGGACGCTGCGAGAAAACAGGAGAGCAGGGGTACGGGGCAGGGAATGCAGAGAGAAAACGCCACTGTAGGCAAACTTCGCTCCTATGTCTGCTCATTCCTGGTCTTCTCTCCCGGCTGAACCTCATTACAGTTGATTCTCGTTATTCACGGCGGTTCTGTTCTATAAAGTTGCCACAGACACTGGTGGGGAAATTGTGAACTTTCGCTTCTGGAGGAAATACAGGGTTAGGTTCCTGTGAGGCTCTGGTCGCAACCTTTTCATCAACCAACAGATACATAATTTCGTTTTATGTGCATTTCTGTTTACAGACACCTCATTTAATACATGTTGATTCATTAACATTGAACGACAGCACTCTAATGCACGCCTGAATAAAGCTTATCTAACGCATGTACTTCCTCTGCGAGGCACATCAGAGCTTTCTCGTGATTGGGAACACTGGACAGTACTTCAGCACTGTGCTTGGGGATCACCTTAAACAGAAAAATTGCCAAGCAAAAGCACAAAATTGCAAAAGAGATAGCACTGACTAGGCCGTAAAGAGGACACTTGGTTACAATATGAGCTGAACCAGGAAGGCAGAGTGCAGCCTTGTTTAGCTTCAGCAGGGAACATGCACACTGGGGAGACTCGAATTTTTTGCCGCTCTGTGCATGTCTGTGAAAGCACTGTGAGCGCTGATTTTTAGAGTTACAAATAGACTTTAGCAGGGAGTCTAATTTGCAAATACAGAATCCACAAATAATGAGGATCCACTGTACTCGTCTGAACTTGAATGTCTGGCTTTTGCCAAGATGTGCTCAGACTTTCATCCCTAAACCCAGACCTCTGGGATGGGAAGCAGAATTTTGTCTAGCCCTTAGCACTCCTCCTGCCAAAGAGAATACAGCCACACTGGCTGTTCCCAGAGACTCCAGTGACAGATAAAATACTACGTAGGGTGGGAGTGGAGCTCAGCCCACCCCAGTCGGCTCTGACTACAAATGCCACCCTCAGTGATGCTCTCCAGGATTTAGTGGGCTCCCCACCTAGCTCAGAGTTTCAGAAGTTAAATTTCCCAGACTAGGGCTGTGAGGGTGCTCAGATCTCCATTTTTTTTTTTTTTTTTTTTTTTTGAGACAGAGTCTCACTCTCTTGCCTGGGGCGAGTGCCGTGGTGTCAGCCTAGCTCACAGCAACCTCAAACTCCTGGGCTCAAGCAAGCCTACTGTCTCAGCCTTCCAAGTAGCTGGGACTACAGGCATGCACCACCATGCCCGGCTAATTTTTTCTATATATATTTTTAGCTGTCCAATTAATTTCTTTCTATTTTTGGTAGAGACGGGGTCTCGCTCTTGCTCAGGCTGGTCTCGAACTCCTGAGCTCAGAACAATCCGCCCGCCTCGGCCTCCCAGAGTGCTAGGATTACAGGCGTGAGCCACTGCGCCCGGCC
>RJWJ010044925.1:0-11983 GCA_004363605.1 Indri indri
CTTGCTCATTTTTTTCTTGTTTCCTCCAAATTCTTAATTTTTAAAGTTTTTGTTTCTCCAATGCATCTTTTGATTGAGAGTTTGTTTTCTATCATAGTTTTATGGGATCTATAATGAATATTTAATTGCTTCACCCTTCTTTCATCTGAATTCTATTAATTAAGCTAGTATGTCTTCCTTTTCCCTTGTGTTCATGAAACACTCTTTTAACTTGTAGCTACTTTCCATCAAAAAAAAAAAAAAAAAACAACCCAGTCTTCAGTTTCCCCTCTTCTTCCTCTTTCTTCTCTCTCCTGCCTGATTTTTCTCTGGGTCCAGAGTAAAGCAGTGAAAGCCCTTTGACTCCTTGCTGCACCATGACAGAGTAGATTGCCAGAGACTTGTTCTAACACAGCGATACTCCTTGTAATCCCCTCACATTCTGTAAGTATACCGAGTGCTTTCTCTGCCTTCCTTGGGCACATAATTACTTCCCCTTGTGTGGCAGAGCTTCCTGTAGGACAATCAGAGAGCAGCAGTGTTCAGAGGCCAGATGATGAAGAATGCCTGCCAGCATCTTCCTTCCATGAGGCTATTATCCTAGAGGGAAGGTTTAACGGCTAGAGCATCAGCTTTAAAATGCCAGGCTCAAATTTTGACTTGCCCATTTATCCTCATGCAATGTTTGAGCAATGCTTGTGTGGCCATGAATTTGGGGAGGGGCGTGCCGCAGAGCGAGAGCACTGCTGTGGCTTGGTTTCAAATGATCTCGAGGCCTAGGGAAATATTTATATCATCCTTGCATCACGGACTTAATAGCTGATTTTGCTTTTGTGTGTGTGCGTGTGTGTGTTTTTTTCTGAAATGATATTTCAGGCATCTCAGAACTTTTTGTTTGGGAGAAATCCTTTGACTACTCACCTGTATTCTCTTCAATTCAAAAAGGGGGAAATGTCATTTTTGCCAATTCCTGAATGGAGCTGGGGGGAATCTCTTAGATATTTCTAAAGATAGCTGAAAGAAGAATCAGGAAAAGCCTTTGCAGCCGCCATTAACTGCTAATTGATGTTGCTTTTGTGGTGTACCTCTTCACTTTCATGTTGAAATAAATTACTTGTATAAGGTCATATAAGATATAGCTGGGATTCGAACTTAGCTTGTGTATGATCTTTCTACCACCGCATGCCTCTACTGACATGCTCCTATGGACAGGTAGCTGTGGCTCTTGGGAAACTTCCCACTAAGTCTAGCTGCAGCCCAACATTGGTCTTAGCAGGGAGCTGGAATCAAGAATCAGGCAGCAGCTCACTCAAGTACAGAAAATATCCTGAGTCAGGGATTCTTTTCCTACTCTGAGCCCTGCCCTTTCTAAAGCCCAAAACTACTTTTATTTGCATTTTAGCCTTTAAGTTAATTAATGGGAATTAATACGTGTGTAAGAACTTCAGAAATTTCCCAAAGGCTCATTATAAATTTAGTGTAAAAGGAGTAGTGGATTTTTAAAAAAGATAAGGCCCTCATTAAAATTTTAGATTATTAATAAAAACATTTTTTACCAGGGCAAGTTTGGCATGAGTGCTGGGATGAAGATATCAGTTAATGCACTTCAGATATGTATTCAATTGACTCCTACAAGAGAACCCACATGGTGGGGGTGTGTGCGTGTGTGTGTGTGTGTGTGTGTGTGTGTGTGTGTGTGTAGGTTGGAGAGGTGGGGGGATGGTAGCGAGAAGTACTAAAGGCTGCTACAAAAGTACATAATAATAATTTCCTTTTATTAGGAAAAAGATTCCCAATCTAATCATTTGTATTATTTAATCATCTAAAACCTTGTCTGGTATCACAGGATGTAGCAGAGGAAAATAGCATTTAGTATAGATAAATACAGAACTGAGTGTCTGCTTATTTGGGCATTTGTATCTGTTTTTATTCATTTATGATCACCCGCCAGGTAGCCTGATCAATGATAACAGGAAAGCTTTATGAGGAACGTTGCACTCACCAACTCCACAGTTTCTACAGAGAATAAGTGCACAAAAGTAAATCTTAGTTAAACATGAAAGTGTCCTAACTCATGCTCTCTCTAACTGATGTGAAATATAGGCTTATACTGGTTGGGTCTCTGTGGGCTCTCCCCTGGCTTAGCATCACTGCACTTCGAGCTGGAAGGGACCTTAGAGCCACCAACCTCCCATTGCACAGGGGTGCTCTCTCTGTATTTCAAAAGGTCATGCAGGATATGATTGTACAATCCAGTCATAGTGGATTGCCACTTTGCTGGGTGGTCCATCCTCTCATTAGACCACAGGGAAAATGAGATCCTTATCAACACTTATGTGCATATATAGTAGTAACATTCATCAGGTGTCGGGCAGGTAGGAGGGGGAAGGAGGGGATGGGTATATTCACACCTAATGGGTGTGGTGTGCGCCGTCTGGGGGATGGACACGCTTGAAGCTCTGACTCCGGTGGGGCAAAGGCAATATATGTAACCTAAACATTTGTCCCCCACAATATGCTGAAATAAAAATAAATAAATAAATAAATAAATAAATAAGAAAATCCTAATCCATACAGGCAAGTACTTGCAATTGGTAAAAAAAAAAAAAAAAAAAAAAAAAAGATGAAATCCTTATTGGGGCATATCTCAAGGTAGAATTTCCCTCCCTGGGCTTCCACCTGTGCCTCTCATCCCTTCATTCAGAACAGTTCTGAAGTGATTATAAAAGTCATTATACAGCATTTTCAAAACATTTCAAGACAGGCTCTTGGCTCTCTCTATTTATTTCCCGGGGTTAAACAGCTCCAGTTCTTTTAGCCATTCTTTCTCCTGTGTTCTAACTTTTAGAATTCTGAACATCTAAGTTGTCTCATCTCTGAAAATCCTCCAGGATTACAACATATATGACTCCTAGAAGTGGACACCCTGATTCGTGTGAGGTCTGTGGGTTGACAGGCTACCAAGGCACCATTACCAACCTGTGTCTAGAGCCAGAACCCCAACTATTGCAGCTATTAATAAAAGTAAGATTGTGAATTCCTTATAGGCAGGAACTGGCTTCAGTCACAGTACTCAGAGCAGTAAATGACTTGTATGAGTACTCCCTGACCACGATGACCACATGGCACAAACCATTGGTAATTCAGCACTTCCCCTTCCTCTTGGCAGTTGGATGACTCCCGGAACCTGACTAGACTTACTACATGTCCTCATCAGTTTAAACAGCATCTCTCCAGCTTCAATTTTGATGTCACCCTAGTCGCCTAAGATTACCCCAGTCTGCTTTGTCTTCCAGAACTCCACCCCTCCTGGTCCTATGACACACACACTAGTCATTCCTTCTCTCGACAGGCATCGGTTGAGCCTCTTTCAAATATCATGCACTATATTAGGTGCTGGGAATGCAAAGAAGATTAAAATGGACAAAGCCCCTATTCTCATAGAGTTTGCATTGTGAGGACTAGATAAGACAAATAAAATAATCATGAAATAAAACAAAAAATAACTACAATTGGGATGGTGCTATGAAGGAGATAAGCAAGGTGATGAGTTAGATAGAGAGTTCCATGGTGGGACCTACTTTATATAGAGCAGCCAGGGAAGGTGTCTTTCAAAAATGACTGAAAGATGAAGTCTGGAAGATGAGAAGTAGCAGCAATGGAGAGAATTTGGGAAGAGCATTCCAAGCAGAAAAAATAACTAAGGCCCCACAACCAGAATAGGATTAATGTGTTCCAGACTGACAAAAGGCCAGTGGGACTGCAACAGACTGCACCAAAGGGGAGGAAAGTCATAATGGGAACCTGAAGAATGAGACAGAGCCCAATTATTCAAGGACTTATATGGGCACAGGTTAGGATTATGGTTTTTACCTAAAATACAATGGGAAGCTATTGAAACATCTCACATAATGGAGCAACATGGTCTAGTTTGCATTTTTTGAAGAACTCTTTGCTGTACGAAGAATGAATTAGCCCTATAATCCTTGTACTTTGGGAGGCTGAGGCAAGAGAATTGCTTGAGGTTGAGTTCAAGACCAGCCTGAGCAAGAGCGAGACACCCTCTCTACAAAAAATAGAAAATTAGCTGGGCATGGTAGCACATGCCTATAGTCCCAGCTACTTGGAAGGCTGGGTCAGGAGGATTGCTGGAGCCCGGGAGTTTGAGGTTGCAGTGAGCTCTGATGATACACTGTACTGTAGCCCAGGCAACAGAGCGAGACCCTGTCTCGAAAAAAAAAAAAAAAAGAATGGAGACAGTAGAGAGTGGAAGAGGGAAGACCAGTTGTAGAACTTGATGACAAAATCTCAACTGAGACAAGAAATGACTTGGACCAGCTGGTGTCAGTGGAGATGGGAGAACTGATTTAAGACATATTTTGGATGTATCCTACTTAAGGTTTAGATGTGGAGGTGAAGGAAAAGGAGGAAATAGGGCGGCTTTAGCAACTGGAGTAAGGGCCAGGGTTTGTGAAGCGTGGTCACCGAGGTTAGGGGGTGGTCTTACAGCTTTATTCCACAAAGTCTATGCCCCGCTTCCCTTTGATTCACTCCTCCTTTCTAAAGGTTAACTAAACACCTTAAACTATTTGATTTAGAACCTACTCAATCCCTCAGTCTTTAGTTTCTTAAACCCATCTTTTCTCCCATTTTGACAATATGTGTTTCTCTAGAAGGCTCCTGTTTTTCATAGACAACTCCATGAATAAATATACAAAAAAGTACAACCACCTCACATGCAACTCTGTTGAGTTGGGGAATTAAACTTATTTAAGTCCGTATAAATTCTTTAAGCGTTAACTCACTATCTCTTCTCATGCTTTGGTCTTTAATCACCTCTCAGCAATATTTAGTCTACTCTTCTCTATTTAGAATTCATTTTCCTCCATGGAAAAAATAGAAACAAACTGAATTGAAGAATAGCTAAATTCTTTCTCCGATATTTGTTGACATTGCAACATCTGGGAGCAGCTCCCTTTCTGCATTCTCTCTAGCCTTTTTTGATGATTATGAGCATTTACAAAACTTTATTTTATTTTGGTTCACAACCTTTCTGGTGCAAGTCTTACAGGTTTGTGCCTATTTTTTTGTACTTTTTCTTGCTTATGAGCTCTTTTTGGCTTATTTGGTGTATTAAAAAGTCTGAGCTCATGAGGGAGATGATTTTGTGGCTATTTGGGGTACTTTGACCTTCAATCTCATTTCCATCTCACTTAAATTAGTCTCACTTGCACAGTCAGAATTATATATTTTTAAAGATGTTCCTTCTCTTTAAAATCATATTCTTTTAATGAGTCTGTCCACAGGATCTCTTTAGTGTTGGGATTCTGTATTCATAGGAGATAGAATGGAATAGGGGAAAGAACATAGACTCTAGAGTCTAAAAAGTCTGTGGCCAAATTCCAGTCTGGTTGGTGCAAAAGAGATTATCCATGAATGTCTATTGATTAAGTGAAAAAGTGAATGAATCATGACTGCAGGCAAATCATTTAGTCTCTTCAAGCCTCAGTTTTTTCATCTGTAAAGTGATGACACAAATGTCTTTCCTTAAAGGACTGTTGTCAGGAGTAAATGAGCTACAAAAGCTGTGGGAACATTCTTAATGACGGCATCCCTTGTTTTAGCCTTGTACCACCCTGTGATTTCGATAAGCTTGATGGGCTCACTGTCCTGATGGCTGGCTTTCTTAAAATATTTAAGCTTTTATTTTTATTAAACTTATATATGCACACACTTTAACATGTTACCTGGGATTACAACTTTTGTTAACCAGCAGCTATTATTAGCCTTTCCCCCCTACCATCCCTAACTTCCCTTCCTTCAGGGATAACCACGTTTAACATTTTAAGTTGATTCTGTTGGCATTTACCTCCATATTTCTAAATAGCATGCTTATATTTATGCTTCTTGATTGTTTTAGTTTCAGGTATTTTCTTTTCACTTCCTACGTGGAAGATTAACACCTAGCACTCTTTCCTCCCTTGTCTTCTACAGGAAGGCTCACTTCTTATTCCCTATCCTCCCAATATAGTTAGTTAAAATTTTGATTAGATCAATATTCAGCATGGACATCATTTTGATTCTGTATATGATTCATGGCTAAGCCATGGAATAAATGATTGCTTTTCCTTTCCTACATATTTAAAACAATTATTTCTGGCAATTAGAATAACTTGCTTATTTCCTTAGTTTCCATTGTTCTTCTCACAGATTCACTCCCAGCTGTCTGAATCCCTTTTTAGTACTTTCATTCACCTCAGCTAGTCAACAATTCCATTTACTTGAAGAAGTCTTTCCTAGAATCTCCGGCCCTGCATCAGCGTGCACTGGCTGCTCCAGACTTTTGCAAACAATTATTCATTCCAAGGATTCCCTACACTTCTCTGAGTTAGGCATCCTGTTCCTGACTCTCATTTTTACCTTTCTTGTGTTATTGCCTTGTTTTGGTGTGATAAGTCTTCTGATAGTTTCCTGAGAAAACATCTAAGAGAGATAATTTTTTTTGAGACATTCTATATTTTAAAATGCCTTTCTTCTATTTCATACTTTATTGGTAGCTTGGCTCTATCCAGTCTTACAGGATGGAAAACAATTTTCTTCAGAATTTTTCTTTCAGAGAGGAAAAAATAAACAAGAAAAACAATTGGTCACGTACTAAGGATCAAGAATAAAAGTGATTGAAACTTCTCAACAGCAACACTGGAAGCCAAAGGCAATGTGGTTTTAAACAACTTGAATTTCTGTAGCTTTGGTGGGATTTTTAGGAAAGAATAAAATTAAAGGTATATATTTAATCCACTATTTTTACTTGAAAGTCTCCCTATTTGTGTCTTTATATGAGACAACAAGATGTTCCCCAGATGAAAAAGACCAGTGTCAAAGGAGGGGAATGCTAATGGTTCTCACTTGGCTCTCACTAAGCTTGTCCTCTTGACACAACTCAAATGATTCAAGCCAGAGTCATGGGACACAGGGATTATAATAAAATAGTGAGCAAACTTGTGAAATGATGATACATTAGGGCTCAAGACATAAGAACACTGGTTGACTAGAGCTTTGGCTGAGAGGGAAGATGGCTTCCTAGGAGAGTCATGACTTCCTTCAGCACCTGCCACGAGCAACCATGGCTCGCGCAGCAGTACTGGAGCGTTTGGATGGCAGAGCTCTCCATCACAGGGCCCCTGATCTCATAGCACAATTGACCCTGTGGTGGTTTGAAGCTACAAGCTACAAGATGACCAAAATGAGAGGTACGCATTGGCAAACACGAGGGCGAGTTCCTGGAATGCAGATGAAAGCTCCCTTTGGGAATTCCCAGAGCTATTTCAAATAAACTTAAAAAGAGTGGGAGCTCTTAAGGAATTACTGGGAGAAGAGCCATAGCATTCTATTTTGTCACTGTTGTTACAAGTCTTCAGTCATATCTATTATTTTTGGTTTTCCAGAGATCCTTGACCCTTGTTGTAAGCCTATGATGCTGATAGCTGATCTGTATTCATATTCCAGGTAATGTTTATATTTTAACAGGGAATTTCTGCAGGATGCTTTGATACAAAGGGATGAATTATTAATAGTAGAAATTTAGACCCTGAAAGGGTATGTCTTAGCAGAGGACTATTTTCTTGTTCCTCTCGATTTCTCATAACTGGTGTTCCATTTCTGCTTGCCATTTATTTTCATAATGTCTCTTTGGATCCTCCATCTCTTTCTCTTTATTGGGCACTCTGAGTTATTTTCTGACTTCCACATGGTACATTCCAATTGAACTAGCATTTTATAGATGTACTTTTAAGGTTAGAAACTCATTTCCTTCATACTATTTAAGGAGGTACAGAGAACACACTCTAACCAGATTGACTTCATATTTCTGATGTTTAACAAATGTTATGATCCAGAGTGTGTATCTCGAATGTATATTTACATAATCGAGCATGGTAGAATGTGTCTTCAGGGTACTATTGCAAATAAGCTGTCAAGCCTAACTGGGTTATCTTGGGGGGAAAAAACAGCCCTTGTTGCACATGCCGTTTACAAACCTTGTAAGAAACATTCACTAATCGAATCGATTGGGCAATTTTAAAAACACGGAGAGCTGTGCTATCTGTTCAGAAATCCAAAGCTTAGGCATTTGTCTATTTAGCATTGAGAAAGCTATTTTAAAAATTAAAATTCAGTCAATTAACGAATTGCTTCAAAATTTTTACAGTTGTTACCTTCCTTCCTTCCTTCCTTCCTTCCTTTTTACCAAATTATATTTATTTTTAGTCATTATATAATGTTGAGAGTAAATATCAGAACTTTGGGTAAAGTGATTATATTCACCTTTCCATTCTTTTGCCTTTTATTAGAGAATAAGCAGACTTATTCCAATATCCCAAATTTTTGATTAAATCTAAGGTAATTTTCATCTTGATGATAAAACACTAGATTTCCTAAAATGTTTATTTATTACATTTAATTTTAAGGCTTCTTTATGAGGAAAATTAAAGGACTAGAAAATCAGCCTGGACAGTATTGGAGTTTGGGTAGGGGAGACCACAGATAGCCAGGAGTATCCTGGAAGGCTTCCTGGAGAAAGGGAGATTTGAACTGGGCCTTTGATAATAAAAAGGATGTCCACCGATGGACTCAAGCATGAAGGGCATTCAGGAAGAGGGGACAACAAGAAGAATCTAGGTGTGTCTGAGCAACAATGACTACAGCAATCAGAATAAAGTATGTGGATATAAGTAGTGAATTCAGTGATGGACCTCTCACAGCAACCCAGGAAAGACACTGTGGTAGGGCCAATGTATTGAGCACCTCCTGTATGCCAGACACTGTTATAGGCAGTGAGAGTATAAGGGAGGGTATGGTGTGAAGGAAATTAGGAGAGGCCTTCGGATAGAGTATAGAGACTTATTAGTACAGGGTGTGTGGGAAAGGGTAAAGTTCCTGAACATTCAGAGGAAAATCATCAATATACATGAGAAAAAGGTGCTTTCCACTGTAGCCTGAGGAGTTAAGATAAGCTTAAGGGGGGAAAATTCCTATAGCATTAACTTCCCCTCATTAATTCAACAAGTATTTATGGAACCCCCTGCTCTGGGTAGAGTGCCATGCTAGCCCAGGAAGGAATTCTGAGTTGCTAGAAGAGATCCCAAGAGAGGCAAAGTGCTTCCTCCCAGAGTGTGTTGCTGAATAGCACAAGCCTGTCAGAAATGGTTGGAGCTCAGGGAGCAAAGGGCACGTGACCTGTCTTGATGGGCAGGAAGCTCTTGCGGCCCCTTGATCGTCATTATGAACATTGGCTATCTTGGAGCTGCAGATTTGCAGAACTGCCAACTATTAATAGATAGTAGAAAGCAGAGTTTACAGTAAAAGCCTGACAAATATAGATTTGAGATATTATTATACCGCTTATTTCTTTTCAGTCTGCAAAAGCTTTTTCGTGCATCCTCCTTTTTCTTGGTCTTCTTACTAGGACAGCAGGACACAATTGGCTAGACACAGAACACGTTCTGGGTCTGTCTTCAAACACAGATAAGGCACAAAATAAGGAATAAACTCTGTTATTTTAGGCCTTGTTTTTAATATTTATTTACAGTCTGACTTAGTAAAGGACCAAGCCTTTCCTCTTTACCCCTTGTTCTTCTCTTCACTCCAAGCATCCCAGAGCACCTGGACTCACATTTACTTTCATGCTTGATTTACAAGATTTCTTTTTGGGAATTTTGAAGCTAGGTCCTTTACTAAGAGAGAATCCTGAAATCATGTCAGAGAAAGATACACCTTTGTTTAATGGAGCAATAAACTGGTTATGGAGTCTCCTTAGAACTTTTTAAAAAGACTGCTGTAGGCCATGGTTTGAATGTCTTCCAAATTCCAAGCATGTCTTTTACAGTCTTTAATAATTATAAAGCTGACATGTTTTTGCAATTATCCCAGGGATAGACTCACCCAGAAACAGAGCAAAAGGACTCTTAAAATATTGTCCCCACATTAGTTCTTTACATGCATAAAGGCTAAAATAAAATAGTTCAAACTTTAGGGAGTTTCATCTACAATGTGAAAAAATATCCTGTGCTTCCACTTGTGAAAAGTTAAGACAAATTTCAGGTATATTTATCGAGAGTAATATTATGGAAATTAAATTATCCATGAATGCAGAGATGCAGCATTGTAGATTTTTAAGTGAATGATAAGTGTCATTTTACAGTTTCCACTGCAGCGTTGAATTGCTTATTTAGCTAGAGTAAGCCATTGTGGAATTATGGTTTGATACTTTAAAACATTTTTGCCCCTATAGATCTATTTTCTATTGCAACTCTGCCCTCTACTTTGTTACAAAATATTCTATTTTGTTTTCCTCATAGACTTCCTTGCCTGTAGGTATTTTAAAACATTGTGCTAATATAATCTTTCCATGGTTTGCACTTTTTTCATTTTAACCTTGAATTTTAGTACTATTTTTTTTTCAGTTTTTTAATTAGGCAACTATTTTTCTTTATCCATTTATATTATGCCGAAGGATTTAGCCTGAAGTTCTGCTTTCTTAATAATGTATTGTTAAACTAGAAGGTATAATTTGCATTGCAAGTGCTACAGTATCTCTATCAGAAAACAATGAAAAAAAATGCTTCAAAATACGCTGTTGTTAGTGGTGATATGAGGATATTATTTGTTAGTGTAATGTAGACTTTTAAGTGTTATATATGTCTGTAAAGATATTGGCTAAATGTGAGAACTGGGTAAAATCTAGGCAGATAATATGACATTTAAACTTTACTTTTTGAGAAGCACTAATATTTCTGAAGAAATGCTGTTTGAATAATAATTGCTTCTGTTTATCACATGATGGAAAAGTGCCAGGAATTGAGAAGGATGCCGAGGATACTGCAGTGAACAAGATAAAATCTCTGTCTGGAAGGGTTTAACATCTAGGAAATTAGCCATCATAATACTGTGGGATGAATTCTATAATGTGTAAGTGCAGGAAAGTACATAGGAGCTGGGAGTAATTCAGTTTTATGGATCAGCAAAGAACTCCTAAAGGAAGCGATGTTGAAGCTGATGTGGTAGGCATACTTCTAAGAGGATCTCCAACAAGGAATGGCTTTCTATAGTCGCTTCCCCTTTGAGATGGGCAAGACCTGTAACTTGCTTCTATCTATAGAACATAGCAAAGGTTATGTGGTATAACTTCTGTTATCTTATTACGTTAGTGTAGGGGTTTTGCAGACATAATTAGGCTCTCATCAGTTTACTTTAAGTTAACCAAAGGAAAGACTGCCGTGGGTCTGACCTAATCAGATGAGCACTTTAGGAGACTAGAAGTCAGAGAGATTTGCCTTTTGGCTCTGATGAAGTAAGCTGCCATGTTACAAGAGAGTCTGTGAGTAGGTCACATGGCAAGGAATTGTGTGGTCTCTAGAATTTGAGACAGGTCCCTGGCTGACAGCCAGCGAGAAAGCAGGAACCTCAGCCCTGCAACCACAGGGAACCAAATTCTGCCAACCATGTCAGCTTAGAAGGGGACCCTGAGCTCCAGGAGGGAATGAAGACCAGATAACACCTAGATTGCAGCCTTTTGAGACCCTAATCGAAGGACCCAGCTAGGTTACACTCAGACTCTCGACTCATGGAAACTGAGAAAGAATAAATGTATGCTTCAGACAGCTAAGTTTGTGGTAATTTGTTATACAGTGATAGAAGGCTAATAGAGCTAAGATATAAGGATAGTACTTAGATGGGGAAGGAATGTTTCAAAATTTTAGTAGAGTGGCTAAAATCACAGGCTTTGTAGTCAGGTGAACTCAGCTTCTAGTGTAGCCAGGTAATTCTGAGCAGGTTACTTAACCCATCATTTTCCCTAATCTGTAAAATGGACATTTTCATTATCATCACCACCATGACCACTCTCCTCCTCCTCATCACATCACCATTATTGTCATCACGACCACCACCCATTATCTCCACGGTCATCATCATCATTATCATCATCGTTCTTCCCTTATGGGGTTAT